>NW_004624909.1:846804-893479 GCF_000247695.1 Heterocephalus glaber
GAAAGAAGGGAATGGAATTAATATGAGAAAATGAAAAAATGGAAACAAAGTCTTTGTAAATAGGGAGGGGTGGAGGGGTTGAAGGGAGGGCAGGAAAATGGGGAAAAAATAAAAACCAAAATACATCGTGTAAAGGTACAAGATCCCAATGATGAATGTCATATTATATACCTAAAATGTACCAATAAGCTTAATGGAAAAAAAAAAAAAAGGAAGACAGAGCAGGGATGCAATCTGCAACCCAAAATCCACTTATTTATTGCCAAGTGTCAATACTGCAATTAAACCTGAATACTGAAGCTTTAGTTCGGAAAACAACTATCTGATGCTTGGCTGCTGGGGCAATGTGGTTTGTGTGCCAATGGAGAGGGCTCTGTGTGCCCACTGTGGCACGCATACCGTGCCATACGTTCGCCATCACTGACATAGGGGAAAATAGTCCAAATTAACAAGTTATATTTTTTAGAGAAATTACACATTTTAGAAATAGTTTTTACCTTTCAATGAGGTGTATTCGTAATGGCAGCTACTGTCACTAAACACTTAAGACTTACTTCTGTAATAGCACAACAAGGCACCAGGCACATAAATACATATTACACCAAAAGTAGCAATGTACCATGCCTGTCAAGATTCCAAATTTTTCAGGATTAGAAACCAATTTCAGTCTAGATATTCTCAGTTTGCCCAATTCGAACAAAAAAGGCACACTTGTCAAAGGCAAAAGGATTCTAAAATGCAAAACGGAAAAAAACAGCAATCATTTAAAACAATCCTTCATGGTGGATCAAGGAAGAAAAACCTCCATAAATTCTGAATTACCTCTCCCAAGGAACAAAACCAGCTCACACCGTACACACACAATGTGTGACATTTGAAACTACATTCTGCATCTTAATCTTTACTTTCTAAGTAGTCAGAACATTAAATTAAATTATGAAATAAGTTAAATCTAAAGTTAGGGTGACAAGATGTAAATTCTGATAGGTGATAATGCAGCTTTATATAACGTACAAAATTAAGTGTAGAACATTTTTGTCTACCATCCTTAAATGTAAAATCTGTTCTGAAATCTCAAAATCACCTATGGTGCAGCCCTTGAAAAAGATATGGCCCAAGTAAACAAATAAATCAGATTTTAAATCACAGTCTGATCAATTGCTCACTGTGGGCATATGGAAGCAAATCTCTTAACCTTTTTAAACCTTGTACTACTCATCTATAAAATGGAGGTCAGTATTAAAAGGATTATATTTATTAGGTATGAAATCAGGTAATGGTTAATTAAAATATGGTACAAATGAGGGCCGGAGATTTAGCTCAGTGGTTTCCCCGCCTGCTGTGCAAGCGCAAGGACCCGAGTTCGATCCCCGGTACCAAAACAAAAACAAAAACAAAAAAACAAACTTTAGTAACTAGAAATACATCTGCAATGACCATTACCAAGTCATATGTAATTATAAAAAATGTACATACATTGTACTTACATATTATTTATAGAGTTCAGAAAACAAATCTCACTATCTTTCCCCCTAAATTCAAATCCCTTTCTCTGTATATGGTATAATTTTATTTTTGGAATTTGAAAAACTCATAAATAGGGTTCAACTATCATTTTTTGCTTAAAGATCTCTGTACATGTTTTTCACAACCCAGACAAGGTTATTGTTAATAGGACCGGAGATTTAGCTCAGTGGTACTGCGCCTGCCTCCCAAGTGCAAGGTCCTGAGTTTGATCCCGAGTATGGGGGAAGGGTGGTGGAGGGATATTATTGTTAACCTAATGGATAACTGTGGTCATATTTCATTGTGCATTTTCTAATTATTCCTAGTATCTTTTCATGTTTATTAGTCAATACTTTTTATTTAAAAAAATTTTTTTTATTAGTCAATTTTAAAGATACATCATATACTCTTATGTGAATTGTCTGTTATTAATGCTTCTGCACATTTTTCTACAGTTACTTCCATTTTTATTGATTTATAGAAGCTATTTATATACTGTGAATATTATTATTTGGTTGTGTAACTAATCACATGAGCTTTAAATTTTCACAAGTCTGTCAGTATTTTTAAAATGGCATCTAGCTGGGCATGGTGGTGCACACCTGTAATCCCAGCACTTTGGAGGCTGAGGCAGGAGGATCATTGCAAGATTGAGGTTGAGGCTAGCCTGGGCTACACAGTGAGTTCAAGGCCAGCCTGAACTACATAGCAAGACCCTGTCTCAAAAGAATTCCCCCGCCCAAAGGAATCTGTATTTAAATTTCCTTAGGAGAGGCTTCTGTATCCAAAATGCTTAAAGTCACCTATACAGGACCTTCTAATGTTTCTAAGATTTATATTAATGCTGTAGAGTCTAAACATGTTTGTTCCTAAAAAGCCTATTCTGCTATTTTGATCATAACCAACATGGGATTTATTATTTCACTCTGAAGATACATCTGTTTATTCCTGTGCCAACTATACATTTTCCTTTTACTTATTTATATATCCATCTGCCCCATTATTGATCATTTAGATCCCCTTTCCTGCCAAGAGCAATGTTTATTTCTGGTTCTCTAGGGCTCTTTATTTTCTTGAAACAATAGGTTGTTTCATGTGTATATATTTTTAAGTTTCAGAAATAGTACTAAACAATAACTACTATTTTTACTATTTTATTCACTCTGAACTGTTCAAAAGCTACCGATGTTACTGTTTTACTGCTTCTACCTGCTACATATTACACAATATGCATGTATCACTATTACTTACTCTACTAACAATGGACACTGAGATTGACTCTAATTCATTTCCACAATGATGTAATAATCTGACACATGTCACATTTATGGAATGATGTGACATCATCTTTGGGATATGTACCCAGGAATACCAGTATAAGAGTTCCTATAGCTTCACATATCTACCAATACTTAGCATTATAGTTTTCTAAATTTGTCACTATGATGATTACAAAGCTGTATCTTTTATTTTTTATTTTCCCAATCATTAATGTGCTTGGGCATCAACTCATATGCTGAATTTTCTGGTTTATGAATTATCTATCCATCTCCTCTGTTCATCTTTGGGGATCTGGAGGAGTGTCTCAGACATCCAACATTAACAGTCCTTTATCAGTTTCAAAACATTGCTAAACAGCTCTAAAACTGTCATGGGTTTGTTAACTTTTGTCTTTGTAGCGGTGCTTAATTTTGTCTGCAGACCAACTATCATTCCACCAATTATTTGAAAGTGTTATAGGTCCACGAAAAAATAAAATTTGTACCAGGATATTATTCAACCACATACTACCTAGTACAACTGAAAATTTTTCTCAATGAAGGAAGCAGCACGTTAATTTATATTCCAGTGTAAAAGTGCCAAAAATGTAGCATTGAGCTATATTGTTTTTTGTTGAAAAGAAGCCTTAATTAATCATTATAAAATTTAAACTTTTACCTTTTGGTTCATGCTTTAGTGTCTAAGATTTCCTTTCCTACCACTACATCATCATTTTCTCTTAAATTAGTTTTACCCAATATGGTTAATTTCAGACATTACAATTGTTCATACTGTCAATGGTTCCTTTTATCAATCATTTTCAAGTTGGTTATTATTAATCTCTTGAGAAGCTAGTTATTTCTGTATGTTTATCTTTTGCTTGGCTAACTCCCTGAATTTTTATTAGTTTTAATGATACTATATTGTCTCCCCCCAAAACCCCAAAGACTCAACCCCATCACCTACAAATAACAATATTTCTTTTATAATAGGCATTCTTCAGTTCTTTCTTTTCTCTTGTTCTATTGGTTAGGACTTCGACAAATTTATGACAGAAATAATACTTAACATTTTTGTTTGACTTCAGCTTCCCCATTATGACTTCCGGTAGATAACTTATGAATTTAACGTTCCTTTTCCTAAATTTCTGAGTTTATATTAGTATTTTATTAATGTTCTGAATTTTATCATATCATTTTTAAGTATCTGTTAAGCATTGAATCTGTCCTAATAATCATTTTTTTGAGATACAATGTTTAACTGCCTTGAGTTTTTTTTAATAACATGAGGAAATGTTTACAATATGTTAATAACACACAGGTAAGCAGGGCTACGGGTGTAGCCCAATGTTAAGAGTATTTGCCTAGCATGCAAGAAGCCCTAGATTCGCAGCACCACTAAAATAATAAATAAATATAAATAAATGAAAAAAGGAAACAGGTTGCAAGTTTACCTAAATATACTTGCAAATTCAAGAAGAAAAATGTTTATAAATTAAATGAGGCCTCACTGGAATGAATTGTAAGTGATGAATATTTTCTCTGTAGTTCCTGTATGTCATAGAAATTTTGGAATACATGTATTTTAATCATACAAAAATGATGTTTAAGTAATAAGCATACCTAAACAGCCTGAAACTTGAGTTATATTAATTGTGAGGTAACCGTTAAATTAGCTTTTAAAAAGCCATTTTTCACAATATTTTTTCCTAAGCAAGTGTTCCAGCAATGGCTCTCACAAACTTCAGTATGCATTATCAATTAACCTCTAGGCATAGTATTCAATAGCATGGCAGAACTGAATTTTCCTGAGAGTTTTTGACTTAAATTACAGTCACTAAAGTACTAATCATCCTCCACTTATTCAAAAACAACTCTTCAGTTTATATAGCACTGAATTCCCAGATGAGAAAGCTGCCAATAAGACTCAAGTCCATCCAGATCTTTTTATGGCCATGTTTCCTTCTCAGACAAAATTTGTGAATATGAACTTTCTTTCCAGAAGTGAAGTTTCCAGTTTTGAACCAAAGGAGATTTGGCTTTGGGAGCACAATTACTTAATAGCTGAGAATAGGATTTTTATAATTTAGCTAAGTTTTCCCAAATTGTTCTAGTCACACCAATAAAGTTACCTCAGGGATTCTACTCCAATCTCACACTGCAAGAAATACCTGTTGAAAGGAACCATATGCTTTAATTTGTGTTCTTCCAAACTTCACTTAAGACTCACCTCTGCCAGATGTTGTAGCCGTGTTAGTAGTGGGGTTCTCTTGTCAGATCCAAGACGTGTGATGTAGTTTGATCTTTTGCTAAATACATATAGAAGATTAAGGACTGCCAGCACCACTTGCATATCAGAGGAAGCCAATAAAGTTGTCAAATGCTTTAAGGAAAAAGGGCAAAAGTTCAAGATTTTAGGCATATTTGGCCCTGAAAATTTTAAATCCAATGTAATGAATTTATCAACATTCATAAAGCTATCAAGCAGTTTAGTGACAGAACAAAGCATGAGTATTTGAGAACATGCAATCTTGCCCACAAGGAGCTTACAATCTGGCAGATGACCAGAAGTGAAACAAAGGTAAAATTTCTAAATAGTCATTGAAAATTGCACAGGTGTCCCCAAAGAAAGAAAGAGATTACAAGAGAGACAATGTGGTATAATACATTTATTTGCAAATGGACTAAAACATGTTTGAAACTGGACTGAAAGTACTGAAAGATAAAGAAATTCTATGATACTTCTATATCCTTTATGATAAACATCAAAACACAGAGCCCTTCCTACAGAAGCTAAAGATTAGCAGGGACAATTATTTATTTTTTTTTTTTTATTTTTTTTGGTACCAGGGATCGAACTCGGGTCTTCGCGCTTGCGAGGCAGGTGGTGGAACCTCTGAGCTAAATCCCCAGCCCAGCAGGGGCAAGTACATAAGACTTTTTCAAATTCTAATACATAATCTGAGAGGGACTACTGGTTTTTAAATACAATTAAAGTTCACCAATATATTGAAGCATTTAGAATTAAAATTAGTATGTGCTTTAGCTAGAAATGAACCAAGGAATTTTTGTTTGCTAATTATCCTGAAAGTCACAGATTTCCCTGAGCTGCATATTTATTTCTTCTTTAACAGAATGTTTATCCATCCCTCTCTCAAAAATATCTGTGTGTTAGGCCTTTGGTTTAGTTATTCTATTTTTTCCAATGTCATTTCATTTCTATTTGTTTGATCTGATTGTGACAGAAAATTAGCATAATTAAAATTAACAGGGGGGCCGGGGATTTAGCTCAGTGGTTCCACCGCCTGCCTTGCAAGTGTAAGGTCCCGAGTTCAATCGCCAGTACCAAAAAAAAAAATAAAAAAATTAACAGGATACCCTATTAATGGTGACAAAACATCCAAAGTTAGGCTAAAGCAATTTCTTCATACAGTGATTTTTAACAAATTCAAAAACTCAGTGATTGCTGTTCACTTTACTCTTTAAGGACATGGATGCTATGGATGCAGCTGGCACTCCGTGTGGGTCCTGTGTCTCTTGATTCAATCAACTATGGATGGAAAATATTTTTGGAAAATGTACCTTTACTGAATATGTACATTTTTTGGGTCAGACCTCCCTAAACAATTGTTCACACTACATTTACATTATGCTAGATATAACTTAGAGATGATCTGAAGTATATGGGAAGATGTCCACGGGTCATATGAAAGTATCAGGCTATTCAATATAAGAAACTTGAGTTCTTAAAATATTTGCTATATTCAGGGAGTTCTGGAATTACCTCTCCTTCCACCCCAGATACTCAGTATAAATAGAGTCTGCCAAAAAATGTATACACACTTCAAGAAAAGAAAAATAGAGTAATGTTTTTTCTTTTTTTTGGTACCGGGAATAGAACTCACGACCTTGCGCTTGCGAGGCAGGTGCAGTGCCACTGAGCTAAACCCTTGGCCCAGAAGAATGTTTTTTCAACGAATGGTGTTACACTCATATGGGGGCCCCTAGAGGATACTGTACGTTGCAGAAAACCTACTATAGTGCCGACCCTTGAATAAACTGAAAATGCATGTGCAGCAATCTCAATGACCAAGGATACCCAAGCAGCAGTTTATCATACTAATAAATGGCTGAAAGCTAACGGCCACCACTTTGAGCACCTCTTGTAATTATAGAGGCCAAAGGTAACTTGTATTAATCTCATGATGTCTCAATAAACTTAGCATTAAAAATATTTATGCAAATTGTTCTTTTCCTGAAGTGTGTATACCTTTTTTGGCAGATTCTGTATTGGGGAAGGGTGTGGGGGAGTGGATAAGGGGTTAAAAAGCAGTACATTAACATGTAAAGGAAATCAAACAATTTCTAACAGTTTAAAAGTAATGTGGGCCTGTTCTAATAACCTGAGACAAAGATGAATTCTGTCAAATCCCCAATACTTCAAAACATGTGCTACATTTCTCATTTCTTGAATCTAGAAATGACAGAGTGAAGGTGACAGTATAGTTTTCCCATCAACCCTAAGAAGGTAGTATCTATAACCAAGAAATATCTTAACATTATCTTTTTTATTCTATTTAGCAGTGCTGGAGACTGAACCCAGAGCAGTGTGCACATGCTATGCAAGTGTGCTACCAGTGTGGCCTTTATCATCATGTTTTGATACTGAAAAATCTAGAGCTCCACAATGCAAAAGAAAGCAGCAATCATCAGAGAGAAATAGTAATCTGTTTGCAGCTGTATACAATTCCAGTTAAGAACAGATCACACTGGGCCAGGGATTTAGCTCAGTGGTTTTGCCGCCTGCTGTGCAAGCGCAAAGACCAGAGTTCGATCCCCGGTAACAACAAAAAAAAAGAACCGATCACATAGGCTTGAGCCTCCCTTACCTCTATGGAACTGTACAGATGCCGGGAAAAGCTGTACTCAATGAGCAAGGCTGTGAAGTTCAACACAGCCAAGAGAAGCATTTTCAGCTGTTCTCTTTCTGGCCTATCACATACAAGCATCCATGACATATTCTCCACTGTTTGTCCAGCATCTGCCAGAATGCCATCGAAGCGGTCCAACAGGTCTACCCAGTGGTATAACTCGCACTGAAGAACGAGGAGGAGAAAAAGGATTTAGGAAAGTGTTAAGAGCACCATGTAAATGCTTTGTAGCTGATCTTCGGTACAAGAGACTGCTGAACATGATATCCAAATTCACTTCCCACCTTTCTCCATGTAAGAAAGATCATACTTTGAGCTAAAAGAACCTGAGTGCACTGTTAGACCCATCACAGTAATGTGCTACCACTAGTAGACACCACAAAATCTCTAAAGCTAGGTCTTCAGAGGGAGAATTCTGAGAGTTATAATGATAAGAAATACAGTATTCCCACCACAATCTGTTTTATGTTAAGAACTCATTTTTAGTTATCTAAAGAAAATTCTTTTATTCTGAAAGTAAAATTCCTAGCTGAGTGTGGTGGAGCACGCCTATAATTCTAGCACTGGGAGGCGGAGGCAGGATGACCAAGAGCTCAAGGCCACACTGAACTACACAGTGGAGATCCTGTCTCAAAGAACAAAACAAAACACAATCAAAAAACCAACCAAACCAACCAAAAAAACCTTGAAGTAAAATTCCAGACTATTTCAAACAATTTACCATTACCTGTGGAAGCACTACTCATCCATAGCTATCAAGTTTTCCTTTTATTTTTCTTCCTCAAAATGTTCTGGGCAACCATACAGGCTAAAGCCACTCGTGCAGAGCTGTGATACACATATCCCAGATGGTTCTTGTGAAGTAACTGCTGAGTCAGGTTAACCCAATGTGGTTTTCTTTTTCCACATCATAGGCTAAGAAATGATGTACTCGTACAGCAAGTCCTGTCTTTTGGGGACATGGGTTTACATACCTTTCCAATGTTCCATGTTTTGATTTGCTGTAGTTCCAAGAGGAGTTGCTCATCGTTACAAACTTTGAGTTTGTCTATTAAGGCTCTGCAATCTGCAGGCTGAGAGAAACAAAGAAAGAAATATATTCACAAAAAGTGTTTTCAAAAGAGAGAAGCAAAAAGGGAAAAGTATTCCTTAAGCCCTCAAAGTAATTTAACTTTTACAAAACTGGAGATTTGCTAGATGATTATTTGGGATTCAAATAAAACACTCATGAGCAAACACATTTATTTCAGACAATCCATCGATGTATTTTGTCTGTAGATGAAGACAAACTACTTAGAAGGACACAGAAAACAAAAGTAAAGGAAATAAGCCAAACACCCATAAAAACAAAATTAAGAAATCTGCATCCTGGTATGAAAGGTAATCAGAATGCCTGAAAGGTATGTTGAGTCAGACAAACACTAAAAGGCCCGAAAAAATTCAGTTAAAAGCCAGGCATGGGATGAGGCTGAGGATGTAGCTCAGAAACACAGCATCTGGCTGTAATCCCAGCACTCAGGAGGCTGAGACAGGAGGATCGCAGCAAATTCGAGGCCAGCCTGGGCTACATAATGAATTCTAGGCCAGCCCAAACTACATAGAAAGATTCTGTTTAAAAGAAAAATTCACAGTTAATGGAGAAGGAGTAGACTAGCATTGGCTATATTTTTCACCAACATTAAATTCTCTAATTATAGGAGGGCAAAGAGCTTCTGAATTCTCTCAAACTGATCGATTCTTACTAGAGGGTTCCCATTTCCATACATTCCTGCTCTCCTGTACTGATGAATGAGAACACTGGCTGTGTAAGGAGAGGACTGGATATTTATATTAAAGGTTCTAAAAGTAGAATAAAGAAATGGGATACAGGTTGGGACAGAGAGGCATTCTATTAATGGATGGCAGCTGGGAGAAGTGACTATACTTGTTCTATAAGTCTATAAAGGCAGTATGGTGTCCTGGGAACAGGCCTAGATTCAAAACCAAACAAACCTTGGCTGTTTTTAGTTTATGTACTAAGCTATTTGACCATGAGCAAGTCCAAACTCTCAGCCTGTTTTCTTAACAGAAATACAGACCCAACAGCTATCTTGGAGTTGAAGTTCAAATATCTGCCACATACATAAAGTACTATATTTAGCTCATATAATAAGAGCTTAAATACTAAAGGGCAACATACTACTGCAAAGAACACAGGCTTTGTCAATAAGCTCCCTGTCTGAAGCTCAGCATCCTCTTCTTCAAAATAAGTGCTATTTATACATCCAACAATGCTATGAGATCTAAACTGGGGAAAATGAATTTTCCACATACAAAATACAATATGGAGAATAGTAGAGGTTTTAAAAAATATAAATGATTTTATTTAAGTCAAGTCCCAACCTTTTCTCTTGCTAAAGTAAGCATTAAGATCCACCTCAAATTTCTGTGGTAATATATGTAAAATTCTTTACACAAAAATCTTCCATAAAAACCAGGCCTGCACTTTTTCCTTCTTTCCTCGAAGTCCAGATTTCAGGAGAGACAGTGAAGCAGAAGAAAACAGATTAGCATGGGCATTTTGAGCGACCTGCTCATGCATTTCATTTCTTCTGCATGTACTTGGACTCAGTTTCAAATATACTGCTTCAATTTCTAATGGAATGTAGCTAAGCAAAATACAATCGTATGACTCTGTGGGTTAGGTAACAGCTATTTTAACATTCGGGTACTATACTAACTTGGTAGGTCCTACAATTAGGCATTGAGTCTTTAACAAGGCCCAATAGCAAGCCAGCAGCTTTTTTTGGTAAAGTGGGTATTGGCAGATGGTAGTAGGTGCAAAACACTAGGGATTTTAGCTACGATTTTGGCTTGGACCCTGGCAGCACCTCTGGCTGATACTTAAAAATCAGGCACTTGGGTCTACTAAGATACAAGGTCTCAGTGTTAGTGCAGCTGGCATCATAACTTGGATCAGTTTATTGCGGTGTGTTCTTGATCCAAACTTCACTAATACTTCAAGTGTCCACTGAATGCTTTAGGTCACCCAATAAATAGGTCAAAACATCATGCCCTAATGTGATGTAAATTGGCTCCAAATTCTAAAGAGCTACCAATATATTGTTTTTCTTTCTTCATGGCATGTAGTACAAGGCGCAGCAACTTGTCTCTCACCTTTGAAGGGACATTCTGATATTCCCTAGAACTTGGGAACCTTAGAAAGTTTCTTGATGTGGTTGGTTCTCGAGTTTTCACAGAATCCTTCTCTGACTCTCTGGCACACATATATTTGAGGTATCTAATATGGTACTTGTGTTTTCTGCTCAAAATATCCAGTTAGCATAAGAGCATCTTTACAATCCTATCCCTGCTATATAAATGCAAAGTTGGGGATTTAGATCAGTGGTTCCACCTCCTGCCTTGCAAATGCAAGGACCTGAGTTCGATCCCCGGTACCAAAAAAAAAAAGATAAATGCAAAGCAAATGTGATTTTCCTCACTCATGGTAATGCTAAAAGAAATCATTTGCCAGTTGAATAATTGCATGCCAATTTTCAGGGCATATAATGATTTATTCCAGTAGGTATCAAATCAAGGGGGAAACATCCTTTGCACTAATGCTGGTACGTAAAGTGATAAAAAAGGTATTTCTTAAAAATAGCAACTACCACAGTATGGGAAACTGTGTATTCCTGTATGTTGCCAAGGAAAATCAGTTATTTAAGCCTTAAAAATAAAACTTACAAATTACAATTCTAGGATTTTATCTGAAGTAGCTAGGAAATATACATCAAAATAAAATTTGCATTTTTGATTACCTACAAGATTGAATTTTTCTAGAGGTTTACTACATCTATTTTCTGAAATGTCCTATGCCCATTTTGGGGATATTTCTCCTATTGACTTAGCTACTAAAGTTACTAACTGGGTCACAAATATTTTCTCCAGCTTGTTGTATGCCTTCCAACACACATGCATGTTGCCATCACCACAATCCAGGTAATAAAACCCCTTAAATATACAATACAATATTTATTGTATACAATAAATATAAAATACAATATTTATTGTTAACACTACTACGTTTTGCAGATCTCTTGAACTTGGCTTATACAATTGTAACTTTACACTAAACATTTCCCCCTATGATCTTTTCATTCCCTAGTAACCATCATTCTGTCCCCTACTTCTGTACCTTTCATTTTTTATTTTAGATGCCTTATGTAAGAGGAAACATGTAATGTTTGTTCTATTGTGACTAAATTATTTTACTTTTTACAGTATCTTCTGGAGGTTAATTTAAAAAATATGTAAGAAACTCCTGCAATTCAACAGTAGCAGCAAAAGCAACCACCACCACCACTACCTCAATAAAATGCAGAGAAAGGATGTGAACAGGCATTTCTCCCACAACTATAATGTAATGCTCAGGTGCTCGCTTTCCATTGGTCACTTGGTCATTCATTTTTTTATTCAAAAGAAGTTCAAAAGGAAACCTGTTTCGAGATGAATTGGCATTTTCTTTTTGTAGTGTTGAGTATTGAACTAGGACCTCAGGCATGCTAGGCAAATGTTATTCTCTCAGCACCCCAAGCTGCTGGTTTATTATACTGTATATATGAATGATGATACATCTGGAAGATCAGTATGAGTAAGCTGATTTTAAAATGAAGAAAACAAAGGCAAGCAAACTTCTAGATACTTACAGCCTCCGTAGGTGTCTTTTTCAGTTTAGTTCTGTCTACTTTCATGTTTTCAATTGTCTGCTTTATGATCTGAAAAGAAAATCCCAAAAGAAATGAGTATTTTAATGTGCAATCTTGAACTTTACAAGTTTAGACATAGATAATATAAAATCAAGACTATGCAAAATATTTAAAGTAATAACATTAGAGTCATGATGCTATGCCAACTCACAGGCACAGCTATGAGGTAGAGATGGGTAAAGAATCTCTTCAGATGAAACTGGCCTACATCCCATTGTCATGCAAGACAATGTGCCTCCTTTACCATTTTTGTCAATAAAAATATTGACAAAATTGTCTTAAGAACAAACGCAACACAAAAATGATGTATAGGACTCCTATTAGCAATGTCCTGAAAAACGGAACATAATCACTCTACTAAGTACAATCTTTACTAAGTGTAATCACTTTACTACATAATTTAGAAGGCCCAAAAACCAGGCAACAGCTCATTTGGACCCAAAGTATAATCTCTAAGTAATCACTGATGGCAGACAATTCCTTTAAGATGCTCTGATCAAGAACATAAAGAAATCAAGGTTTCTTACATTAGCAAGTAGGAAATGTACAGAGCAGTAGAGGCTCTTTACAGACCCAAGAAGATTTTGCCTCTCACAATACACTTGCTATGCAAAATATCATCAGAGATTAATATCCCTCTTCCAGGTAGGCTAAAGATAAACAAATGCAAGCACAAATTTTAGGCAGCTTCTGGACTAGACTTAGTACAATATGCTCATTACTATGGAAATATCATCCATTCAATCAATGAGCATTCAGGAAGGGTTGGTGAAAAAAATCCAGAACAAGTTCTACAACATTTTATTTTGCTTTTAATTGACACAGAATAATGTATGGGGTGCAGTATATTTTGATCCATGAATGCAACATGTTTTTTGGTACCGGGGATTGAACTCGGGTCCTTGCGCTTGCGCAGCAGGCGGCAAAACCACTGAGCTAAATCCCCAGCCCTGTAGAAGTCTTTTAAAGTTTAAGTTTTAACTGACAAAAATTATATGCATTTATGATGTAAATGTGATGTCTGAAATATGTATACATCACAGAATGAACTGAGCTAATTAATATATATGTATTGCCTCACAGACATTTTTGTGGTGACAACATTTAAGATCTACACTCCTGGCCAGGGATTTAGCTCAGTGGTTTCGCCGCCTGATGCCTGCTGCGCAAGCGCAAGGATCCCAGTTCAATCCCCGGTACCAAAAAAAAAGATCTACACTCCTGGCAATTTTCATATGAACACTGTATTCTTCATCATGTTGTATAACGTCTCTTGAATTTATTCCTAACTGAAATTTCATGTCCTTTGATCTACATTTTCCCATTCCCCACTCCCAGGAAATACTATTCTAGTACTTCTTTCTCACTATCCAATTTTAAAATACTGTGTATTCAAGGCTGGGAATTTAGCTCAGTGGTGCCATGCCTGCCTTGCAAGCACAAGGTCCTGAGTTTGATCCCTTGCCCCCCCCAAAAAAACCCCCAAAAACTGTGTAGTACTGGCTGAGGGATAGATATATCAAAGGAACATACTACAGAACCCAGAAATAGACCCATAAAAATATGCTCAACTAATTGACAGGTGAAAAAGCAACTCAAAGAAAGATATCAATAAACAGTTCCCAGAACAAGACATCCGTAGGCAAAAAGATGAACTTTGACTTAGTAAGTTTAACATCTTATATAAATATGAACTTAAAATGGATCACAGACTTAAATGTAAAAGTATAAAACTTTCTAGGAGACAATATCTGCAAACCATATACAGTATACATAGTATACTATAAACCATATATAGAATACATAAAGAACTCAAAATTCAATGGTTTAAAAATATCTCAGAAAACTTGCAACAGAGGGAAACTACTTCAAACAACTAAGTATCTACAAAAAGCTTCCGACAATTATTGCACTTAATGGTAAGACACTAGAAGCTTTCCCCCTATAATCAAAAACGAGGCAAGGACAATGCCTCTTATCACTGCTTCTCAACATTGCACTGGAAGTACTAGCTAATGATGTGAGATAACAAAAGGAAATAAAAGGTACATAGATCAGGAAGGAAGGTATAAAACTGTCTTCTTACCACTGATGACATCATCATTTATGTAGAAAATCAGGGAGACAAAAATAAAATTCCTGGAACTGACAGGTGATTATAGCAATGTTGCAAGATATAAAGTTAATATACAAGTCAACTGCACTCCTATATACCAATAATAAATAAGTGGAATTTGAAATGAGAAAAAAACCCCACTATTTTCATTAGCATCCAAAAAAGAGGTACTCAGGCATAAATCTACCAAAATACATACAAGATCTATATAAAGAAAGCCACACACACACACACAGAAACCACTTTTGAAAGAAACCAAATAAATAAAATGGAGAGCTAGTCCATATCCATGGATTGAAGGCCTGGTATTGTCAAGTTGTCCATTCTTCCCATCTTGATCTACACATTCAATTCAAGAGCCCAATGTGCATAACTTGGCCAGATCCTGTCTCAAAATAAAAAATAAAAAAGCTGGGGATACAGCTCAGTGTGAAGGCCTTAGGTTCAGTCTCCAATACTACAAAACAAACACTAATAAGTCTATTAAAAAGAACAATCAAACCTCCAAAATAAAACCATCAAGTAACTTATGCACCAAAATAAGCAAATCACAACCATTCTACTGGTATAAAAAATGTAGATGAGGTCACTGGTAATCTTCACAAAATAAGCATCTTGGTGTAACTAAAGCTGTTTTGACTAGGATAGTGTAACTAGTCAAGAGTCTGGAACAGAAAGACTGGCTAATTCAAAAAAGTAATTTTCAAGAAGGGTATCCCAACACCTCAGCTCATAGAACTAACAGGAGGCTAGAGATCCACATTCAGAAAAGCAGGCAGAACCAAGGAAGCTGAATACCCTGGAACTACAGCCAAGGACCTCCTACAGAAGCAGCTTAGTTAGAGGTGTTTCTGGTGCTAATACCAGAATTTGGATGCCTAGAAGCTAGTGCTGATAGCAGAATGAGTTATACATATCTCAGGTTATTTGCATTAATGGCGCTACATTCTTAATTCCCAAGTGTGAGAATCTGATGCACTCAGTCAAAACAAAACAACAAAAAACTACTACTAACACCACCACCACCACACCAAAACAACCAAGCCAAACAAATGAACGAACACAAACGAATGAACGAACACGAACACACACACACAGAGACAAGTACAATGCTAACTTGGTCTATAGTTCCACTGCAAGAAATAATTATAGTTTAAAAACAAAGCACTGTCCTTGGGAAATCAATTTTAAAATTTCAGGAACTGTTTTGTTCCCAGTTGTTATATTTCTAAGCTGGGTTCACAGTGAGGGCAGGAGGATATTTTTTGAGTGATCACTACAATCCAGACAATTCTAAGGCTAGTTTTTCCCAAAGAGCATCACGTTCTATATTTGGGAAATGCTACAAACAGAATTTCCCTTCCTCTAACACAGTCATGTGTCTGACTGACATTAATACCTCCAAGAAATCTTAGGTAAAGGAATCCTATTACTGTATGTCACAGCACGTTTTCAAGTGGCATCTACTGAAAATCTCCTGATTCAAGTATTCCAAAGAATACACTTTGAGACATGCTGCCCAGGGGCATCATATAATATTCTTTTTACACAATACTCACCACTTAAGTTTTGTTCCTACCTTCAGACAGAAAATGGAGATTCAGAGGGGAAAAAAATGTACCTTCCCTAGTGAGTGTTGGCACCGAGACAACATAAGTGCTTGTAGATGAGAATATAAATATGTGACAGAATCTTTAACACTTAGACCTGATTGTTCAAAATATTCCAAGAGAAGCTGGAACATAAGGTGAGAAACTAAGTACTGTCAACCTCAATAATTAAGAGAACAGTAACTAAGGAACAAGTTCCATCTAACTCCATCTAATTCTTAGGAGTTAAACAGATGAAATCACTATTACATAAAAAAGAAGTTAATCTGAAATAAATTTTTAGAAATGGCTTGTTGTCTTTGTTGGGTCACAACCAGAACCCTGAGCATCAAATCAATCTCTATGTTTAATACATATTTCCTAAACTTAGGTTAGAAAGACAGTCACTTTAAGGAAATTAATTATTATGAATAACCGTAACTACTACCATTATTTAAATATTTTTATTCAACCAACCATTTACTGTTCTACTTCCTCATTCACCCAGCCTTCACTTAGCTGAGAAGTCTGAATCTTGGTTTTGTAGATTTTACATCAGGAACAAGTGTTACAACTAAAACATACTGAGGGAAGTCACTCTTTATAGGTGATTGCATGCTGTAGTAATCATTTCCAGTTGATAAAATTTAGAAATAATGTCTTTCACTGACATCAACTGGAAGTTACTAATAATTGCAGAATTTCAGGCCCTACTCAGACCTAAGGAAGCAGAATCTGAATTTTACAGATTTTTAGGTGGTACATACATTAAAGTTTAAGATGCATCACATACGGGCTCAGAATCAGTAAACCTGGGTCAGAACCCCTGCTGTATCACTTACTATATAATGATGGACAAACCCATTCTGTGTGCTTCTGCTTCCTCAACTGAAATAGAATAATCTCACCAATGCCAAACCCACTTTCATCCAATCCATTCTATAGTGACCAGCAAAAGATTTATGTTACTTTCCCAATTATGACCTTTCAAAGGCTTCCCTAAAATTTCCTAGAATATACAAACCTTAAACATGACCCACAGAGCCCTGGCATGACTTGGCCTCTCAAACTCTCCAATCTCTTCTCTCTATACAACATTAGTCTTTCAATTTAGTTCTGGGAACACCTGAGTTCTTTCTGGCCTCTAGTCTATTGTAAGGGTTATTCCCATTACACTGGTTTTCTACTCCGAACTCTTTCCATAGCTAGTTACATTTGAGGAACTCACATTTAAACTAAAACCCAGAGAGGCTTCCCAGGCAATTCATCTAAAGTTGGTCTCATTGTTATTTTTCTATTAGATTATTCTGCTTGTTTCTTTCATAGGAATTGTAACTGTAAATGATGGTTTGATTTTCTACAATGTTGAGCTGTCAGCACCCAGTACCTTATCATGATACGTGAGCAAATATTTGTATAATGAAGTTCAGGAAAGAGGTATGCACTGAGAATAAAATCTATGACTGTCAGTATACAGACAGTACTTGAAGCCACAGGTCTGGAGATGACTGCTTACAGAAACAGAAGGAAGAAAGGATGCCCACAACTGAGTTCTTAAAATTTTTCTATCACTTGAAGGTGAGACAAAGGAAGAAAACCCAGCAATAGAGAGGCTAGTGAGATAAGAACAATTATGGTATCATGAAAGACAACAGACTGCAAAAGTGATTATAACATTTAATGACATTTAACAGACAAATGTCCATTGGAACTGGGCATAACCTAACAAGCAACAGTTTCTGCGGTCAGATAAGAATGGAAACCAGACTGGAGTCAGTGGACCAATGGGAAGTAAGGCAAGGTAGATAGCATGCACAGTAAACTCTGGGTAGCTGAATATGATCAGTGAAAGATGGAGGGGGATAAAGACACTAGTGAATCTTCTTATGTGTATGCAAATTATTTCATAAAAGGAGTAACTCAAGAGTCTCTAAGCAAGTTGATGGTAGAGAACTATCTAGCTTCTCATTATTTCACCTTAACACAATGACCAATTACATGGTTTTGGGCAACACAAATACTACTCAGAATTAGATCAATCTTCTCTCTAATATCGTAAATCTTGGGCCAGGGATTTAGCTCAGTGGTTCTGCCACCTGCCTTGCAAGCACAAGGTCCCGAGTTCAATCCCTGGTACTTCCCCCGTCAAAATCCTAAATCTTGACTGGGTAACCTTTTCCTATGTGTTTACATAGGCCCTTGTACCTCTATCACTTCCCTGACTAAAATGAGAAAATGTCTGCCATTAGATGTAGAAGTTGAAAACATCTGAATAGGGAAGAAAGACA
Organism: Heterocephalus glaber; assembly: GCF_000247695.1. Next base: position 865,242 of record NW_004624909.1, read on the forward strand.
CATTTTCATTACTTCCCTCTAGATGGCAGAACAAGATAGTTTTATTTATGCTTCGTGTTTTGCAGATCCTTCCAAATTTTCTATAAATTCATGTACCCATTTATAATCAGAATTTTTCTTTTGTAAAAGTTTTCTTCAGAAAACAGTGGCCAAAGGATAAACCCAAAGTTAAAAACAGTATCACCTAAACAATGTCTTGGATTAGCTGCCTGGTCATCCAACTTCTTTCCTGTAAGTTCTGCATTTGGAGCTTGACACACAAGAAGCATTCACTTTTTATTGATTTGACCGATTACTAGTTAGGTAAAAGGTATTGCACATACGGATGGGAGTGGAGTTGAATCAAAATCAGCCTAAACTTCCAACTGAAATTGTGGGAAAGTATTATGGCAGTCTTTAAACAAAAAATAACCAGAACACTAAACTCCCAACATCCCACAAAGCAAAATATTTCATTCTTTTTGTCTTACAACAATTCCCTTTGCTCTTTGCAGTCTTTGAAAGTAAATTCAGGTGGGAGCTGCCCTGATTATTCACCATGTCAAGGAAGGAGCAAGTTAAATCTTGAAATCAATTTATTATTTCATTACAGAGGCACAATCGTAACCGATTAACTGATTTGTTAAAGGGGGCCCCACATGATTTGAAGCCTTTCTTATCTGGTCCTTTCCAATTGTCTACATTAACACCCAATCAAAAATATTCTGAGGACCATTTATGATACGACAGCTACCATTTATTCTTTACCTAAGATATATACTCTCTAATCCTGTAACAATAGGAAGATTGTACCCAGTTTATGAGGCAAAGAGAAGTCATATACCTAGTAAGTAGAACCTAGATACAAATGCAAATTTGTTCCATAACTCAACACAGTAGACAACAGTTCATATGTCTACTTATACAGTCCACCGTACCACTCCCTCTCCCACAGACACCAATCTCCCTATATACAACAACAAATGCTGACCTAGATTTTTTTTGAGAACTGAAAATAAGATGTAACTATAAAGCAACACTAGAATGGCCTTTACTCATGAAAGAAAAATTTAAAAATTATCTGTTCAAATATCTTGATAATCTCATTTACAATCTGAACATACACCTCTGGGTGCTTCTCTGCACTGCAGTATGCTTACGCAAAGAAAATGTGGGACAGGATACCAAGAAAGAGGAATTGGAAACCTCTAACACTGACCCTAAAAGTGAGAATGGTAATAGAGAATACATCCTTGACACATCTTCTATTCTACAGTTCTGGGAAGCTACAAATCCAGGAGTTGTCTTTCTGGGCACTTATAACCAATTATTTAGAAACTAGCATCAAAATAACTAGGCAACAGAACCAGGCTCACCAAAGTATGCAGACTATCAGTTTTGCCAGTAGAGAGGAAATAGCAGCATACCAGAAGCCCTTCTTAGCATTCTCAACCAAAATAAAAGCACCGATGCCTATCTGTAAGTTATGCAAATTAAGGAGAAGAGGAAGAGCCCTTGTCAATGCAATTTTAAACTGGTGCTCTGGAACAATCCTAGCCCACACTCTAAGAATTGTCTGTCTTCAATACCCTTTCTCATTTGTGCCCAGACTAGGTGCAAATTGTCAGTGTTCAACAAGTTCAGGAAACATCTGAAAGAAGCCAAGTTGCTTAAAAATTAAGAATTTATTTTGGGCTGGGGATTTAGCTCAGTGGTGCCGCGCCTGACTTATTCTGAAAACTAAAAATGCCTGGTCATACAAATACTGTACTCATTTAGATCTGAGACTTTTATTTTGTCAAGCTGCATAGGTGATTTGGCTATACACACCAGCCTTACTGTATTAATTATGCTTTGCCAACTTGTAACCAACTTAGGAATTTGCTTCTAAACAATGAAACAAGGTACAAATAGCCATGTGCTGATAATTGCTGAAGCTGGATGAAAAGTACACAGACGTTCATTATACTATTTTCTATTTTTGTCCATATGTTTGAAAAGCTCATACATTACAGGTGTTTTAAACTAAAGGCTTTATCCTGCCAGACTGCTCTAGTCCATCTTCCACACTGCTGCCAGAGTAATCTTACTAAAACTCAAAATTTACCTTATCAAGTACAAACTCTTTACTCAAAACCAGCATCCAAGACCCCTAGGACCTGGTCCCTACCTACCTCTTATCAAGACATCACATAACATTCATTCCCTGAAACTCCCCGCAAGCTTTAGCCATATTCAGCTTTTTACAGTCTCCCCAACCCTCAAAACTTTTGATACCTCCACTCCTTACTCTTTGCTAAAATAGCTGTTCCCTACAAATCATTTAAAGTTCAATGTACATATCACCTTCTTTCTGGGGCCCCCTTTAAAAAAAAACACTATTATTTTTAAATCTTTTTAAAACTTTTAAGTTTTTTATTAGTACAAACTTGGAATTTATACCTGTACATAATATATCTTGATTCTTTTTTTCCCATTCCCCTCCCAATTTCAAAATGTTTCCATTTTTTCCTTTTATTATTTTTTCCCCTTTCACTTCCATCCCCTTCTCCCTCACCCCTCCCACTTGAACACGTTCTTCCTACTTCCCAAATCTACCCTTCACTATGTTCCTTATTTACCCCCCTTTGAGTTTCTCATACCACAGAAACAATGCGATACTTAAACGTGTATCCAGTTTATTTCACTTAAGATTATGGGCTCCAGGTGCACCTATTTTCCTATAAATGACTCTTTTATCCTTCTTTATGGGAGAGCAGTACTCCATTATATATAAATACCACATTTTCAATCCATTTATCTGTTGATGGGCATATGGGCTGTTTTCCAGATTTAGCTATTTATAAATTGTGCTGCTATAAACATGTGTATACATGTATCACTGTGGTATGATGTTCTTTTGAGAAGATGCCTAGAAGGGAACAGCTGGGTCAAATGGAACCTCTAGTTTTAGTCTTTTGAGGAATCTCCATACTGATTTCCATATTGGTTGTATCGGTTTACACTCCCAACAGCAATCAAGAAGGGTTCCTTTTTCCCCACAGCCCCACACCGCATTTGTTATTGGTTGATTTCTTGATGATAATCGTTCTTTCTGAAGATGGGAGTCTCAGTGCTGTTTTAATTTGCATTTCTGGAATACCCAGTGATGTTGAACATTTTTTTCATATATTTATTTGCTGTTTGTAGGTCTTCATCTGAGAAATGTCTATTCATTTCCGATGCCCATTCTTGGATTGGGTCTTTAAATTGGGGGGAGGGGTCTGATTTTTTTTGAGTTCTTTATATATTGTACATGTTATTCCTTTGAGGAATAGCTGATAAAATTTTTTTCCCATACTGTGGGTTGCTTCTTCAGTCTGTTGGTGGTTTCTTTTGCTGTGCAAAACTTTTAAACTTGATGTGATCCCAGCTGTTCTTTATAATATTTTCTGTGTGATCAGGTTTTTGTTCATAAAGTCTTTGCCTATACCTATGTCTTCAAGAGTTTTATCTATTCTATCTTCCAGCAGATTGTTTTAATATTTAGATCTTTGATTAATTTTGATTTTAGTTTAGTACATGGTAAGAGATATATATGGGTTCTAGGTTCAATTTCAACACGTGGAAAGCCAGTTTTCCCAGGGCCATTTATTAAAGAAGCCATCTTTCTTCCAGTGAAGTTTTTTGGGCTCTGGGGCCTTTGCTGTGGCTGGGGGTGGGGTGGAGGCATTACTGAAGATTGAACCGAGGGCCTTTATACTGAGCTGTATCCCCAGCACCTTTAAATTTTGAGACAGGTTCTTAATGATTAGCACTAAGTTGCTAAATTGCTAGGGTACCCTTGAACTTGGGATTCTCCTGCCCAAGCCTCCAAAAGTAGGGAGATTACGCCCAGCTATGAGACATTTGGAGATACCTCTTTCCCCAGAGAAAAACTAATACCATGTTAGTGCCCCCACAGAATCCTGGATGTATGCTCAATCCACATACCTCTTTATCTGACAGTCTCCCCAGTAGACTGAGTTTTTGCATAAGCGGGACTATGTCATGTTTGCCTTTGTATTCCTATCACCCACCAGTATAATAACAACTGTCATTTAGTAGACTAATAAATGCTTGAACAATGCTAAAAAATCCAAGTCACATTAAACTGACTTGGTGAAATTTCCAAGGAAATCAATTTAAAAGATTCATTTAACCTTCATCTTTCCACTCAACCGACAACTATGAAAATACTACATGCAGGACAATAAGATAAGTACTATGTGATAGCCAGGTATACGAAAAAGTAGAAAATAAGAAAAATCCTTACTTAATACAACTCTTAAAAATTTGGGATCTGAGGATATGGCTCAGTGGGAAAGCCCTTGCTTAGCATGCAGGAAGCCTGGGTTCTATTCCTAGAACTGGGAAAGAATTGGATTTTTTGAGTAAATCTGCATAAAGGAGAGTATACATTTAGCAAAACAGTCAAGACCAGCATTAACCCTGGGACATAGTGTAGAAAAATACAGTCTAGAAAAATATATACTAGGAATTATAAGAACAACATAGCAATCTGGACATCCTCTCAATGACACAGAAAAAAGTAAGTGTAGAGATATTTTTAGATTTCTTTTTTTTTTGGTACTGGGGATCAAACTCGAGACCTTGTGCTTGGAAGGCAGGCACCGGAATCACTGAGCTAAATCCCTGGCCCATTTTTAGATTTCTTCATCCTATATTGTGAGATCACCACAAAAACCCTGAAGTTCTATGGAAAACTTTGCACATGCAATACTTTTTGAGAAGATGGCCAATAGTTTTCATTAGCTTTTTAAAGGATCCAAGATTTGAAAGACCTTAAATAAAGCTAAGACACTGTCTACTTAGCAATTACAGTGTTTTCATGTGTATTTCCTTTTCATTTATGAAATGCTGAAGTATGGCATTTTCCTTAAAGCCACATGACAGGCTACTGTCAAGTACAATAAAAGTATAAGACAATAAGGAGAATTCTAATTTTTCTGCATTATTCAGTTCCAATTCTCTCATTTCCCTGGGTTTACAGAGAAACAAGCAGCATCTCTAAAGATGAAACCTGTAGTATATGGAGGAATGCTGTATTTCTGGATAAAATCCACTAGTCTTATATTTTCTAAAAAGGCAGAAAAAAACCAAATCTCGTAAAGAAATGTCTGGATTAAGTATGTTTCTAAATAAAGCTAGGTTTTACATGTTTTCATGTATTCTGACAAGAAAACTCAAAATGATGTAGAGGATAATAGCATAATGGAAAAGCTTGAAAATTAGACTGGGTTTAAATTCCATTTACTAGGTGTACAATCTCAGATGAGTTACTCTATCTCTCTGCACCAGTCACCCACAGGATTTTGACTGGCAAAAGACATACTATTATTTACTCCATTTCTCTCAGCTCCAGATTAATCTAAGGGCAGTAATTTTGTACTAAATATTCTATAAATACGGTAGATAAACAGATCTAATTAAAAAGAAAAAAAGCTTGTTTTTTCAACCTTTCTACACTGTATGATAGACAACATACTGTATAATTTAATTTCTACACTGATAGCCATAAGTATTATTAATCAAGAAGTGTTTGCTTTATAACAAAGAGAGTGGGAATCTCCAGCCTCATTCTCAAATTATAGCTCTCTAAAGGTCAGATCATCTACTAAATAGTATGTAAGCCATGTGACTTAACCAAAGATTTTTACTGGATCTCAACTACTTCGAGCTGGTTCAAATGAATTTGGAAGGAACAGAAACAAAGATTCCTTTGTATAGTTTGAAAGAGCATGTCAGCAATTATCAATGTAGCAGTAAACTCTTTGGTATGATAAAAATAATTCCAACTTCACGGGTTATGACAATCAAATCAGTCCATTGATGAAAAAGCTGTAGCAGAAAGACCTTAAAAAACAAAGATACATCTCAACATAAAGAATAGACAAAACGGTCTCTGTTAGTAAATCTAACAGCACCACACAAAGCCTGGCACATAGTTACTTCAAATGCTTTTAAAGAAACCACACAATGTGAACAATCTGCTGTTTTACAATATTTGCATCTATTACATGAAAGATGCTTGTAGCATGGAAAAATACTCTAGTTTTTAGCCACCACTGGCTTTGTGACTTAAGAATAATCTGAGACTCAAAAGTAGAAATACAAGAACTAAGATCTATTAAACCACTATCTGTAATACTTTGCCTGAACAACCTGAATTACTCTCAAAAACTAAAGAGACAAAAGTAAGCCAGTTTTCTACTTGGCACAAACTCCAAAGCTTTTCTAAAAAACAAAAAACAAATTACACTTTACCAAATAATTCACTTTCAAAGAACATTATTTTAAAAGATCAAATAGTCTTTCCCAGGATGAAAAGTAGGAGCTAATAGCTAAATAATTAGATAAAAACAAAAGTATATAGAGTACTCACCAGTACTATAACATAAAAGGCCAAATTATAACAGTACTAGTAGACAATGCAAGGAAATTTTCTGTGATCTTGGCAGAGAAAGGGTCTAAGAAAGTCATGTAAAAGAGAAATCACAAAAGAAAATTATATCTGATTACATAAAAATCCCACATCAAAAACAGAAAATGTTTGTAACAAGATAGAGAAAGGGTGCTTCTAATATACAAAGGAGTCCCAATACTCATAAAACAATACAACTGAAAACCAAGTAAAAGGTCATGAATTTGCAATTTGCAGATATAAACATTTGTTCATCCTCATGATTAGTTACAAAAATGTTAAAGCAAAGAGGTTCTATTTCTTGCTCACTGAACTGGTTAAAATTTTTAAAAATTAAAAAATATTGCACTTTAGCAGATAAAGGTAGAGAACAGGGTACTCGTAAGTACTGTTAGTGGGAATATTGATTCAATATAGCCTTTTTGTGGGTCATTTTGCAAATACCTGTCAAAAATATAAATTGGTACCATCCTTTGACCCAGCAGCAACTCTATTTGTATGATTCAACAGGGAATGATTTAGTAAACTCCTATTTTGGAGTGCAATGCAGCCATTAAAAACAATGGAGTTAAATCATATGCTCTAACATAAAAATCTGCATAGCATGAAAATATACACTCACAATATATAATTGTTAAAAGTTATAAAGTGTTATATACAAATTAACAAATTTCTGAGGGTTGGTATGAATGAAAGCTCTATTTTGGGAGAGGACTCATTTTTAACTGAAACACTTCATTTTTTAAAATACAGCAAACATGTTACTATTAAATTTTAAAACAGTTGAAAAGTATTAATGACTTGGAAAACATCACTTTGTGTATGTGCATGTGCCTGTGTGAATCCAGGGCCTTGCGTATGCTAGGCAACTACTCTACAACTGAGATACATATCGCACACCCTGAAAACACTAATTTGTTAGAAAACACTAATTTGTTAAGTTTAACAAGCAGGAAATTCAGTCCCACTTACTGCTTTACGGCACCCATATAATTGCATTAAATACAAACTTACATCAAATTGTCCCATGAAAGAGGTCCAAACTGATCTCATATTGCAAAGTAATAACCACAGTCAAACAGATGCTAAGCTTCCCGTGGACTTTTTGCCTTTCTCACATAACTTTCTATTAAATTTTTTCCATTTTTGGAGTAATGTATTTATAGGAACAGTACCACTTATTCTGCACTTCTGCGGGTGACACCTGGTAGTACATTTAGAAAGCGATCAGTTCCATTTAAAGGAAAATCAGCATAGTGGGAACAATACTGGACTAGGTAACCTGGGCTCGATGTCCAATTCCATCATTGTCCAGCCATGATACCTGGGGGAAATCATTACCTCTAGAGCAGTGATGGCAAACCTTTTAGAAATGAGTGCAACCCCAAACCCACTTACTTATTGCAAAGCACCAATACTGCAATTAAGCCTGAATACTGAGGTTTTAGTTTAGAAAAAACAACTCATGCATTAACATCTTTTGTCTAAAAAGAAAAACAACATGCATGCCATAGATTCGCCACCACTGCTCTAGAGGGTACTTACACAATCTAGCATGGCTAAAATGGCACTAGGCAATATAATCTTATAGGACCACGGTCCTATATGCAATCTACCAATGACTCAAACTGTTAAGTGGCATGTGACAAATTTGTTTCGTGAGAGGCACATATCTAAATTCACCTGCAAAGGTAGTATGCCTTTACTTTAAACATTTTAAAAGATCTCGATGTAAGATTATTCTGAAGTAATAATGCCTGCCATTTCTCCAGACTAGCCTTGTTCTGTGGCACTGGGGATCAAGCCCAGCAAATACTCTATGACTAAGCTGCATCCCCAGTCTTGACTATTCTTTTTTGTTTTGTTTAACCAGGGATGGAACTCAGGACCTTGCGCTTGCAGGGCAGGCGGCAGAACCACTGAGCTCAATTCCTGACCCTTGACTATTCTTTTTTAAAGTTGGCCTTACCAAAATACTTACAGAAACTCGAGAAGCAAGGACCTGGACTAAAAACTGTGTGAAAAGAGTGCAAGGCACTCCAGGCTATAGGAGTCAAGAGCCCTTGCAAAATATGGCAGCAGATCTGTAGAGAGCCATTTCATAGCAATGATACCAGATGTGTCCAGCTCTATGCTCTTCTGCAGTACTAATATCTCAAGACATACCCTGAGGTACTATAATGGATCACTTACTAAATATTCCACAGTAGAAAATACACATCTATACTTCTATACCATATATATGTATGTATCCATATGCATATATGCATGTATACATAATGATACGGGCATAGAACAGAGGTCGTTACATTAACCACTTAACAGTTTACCCCGAGCACATTTGTTTATGTATTGACTAGTTATTTCAACCAGTCGATTATTGTATTTTGATAAAATTGTCATTTTTATATTTCCTATTATCTCATAAAAATTAATGAAAAAATATGCAATTCTTGAGTCATCCTGTATTTAAATATTTGGAATGGTAGGTAACAAGGACAACAAACTTAAAAATATTCCCAGGCTGGGGGTATTGCTCAGTGGTAAAGTGCATGTCTACCATGTCCAACTCCCTGGGTTGCACCCATAGTACTGCAAATTAAAATTTAAAAATTAAAAATACCATTTTACACTGGTTTGGAGGAAACCACTATAAAACAATTATTTTGAGAACTGAGGTAATTTGTGGACTGGACTTATATATTAAAAAAAAATAACAAGTTCTCTAGGTGTAGTTATACTGTGGTTTTATAAGAGATGTTTTCATACTAAAGGATTTAAGGATGAAGTGTTATCCGTCACAAGATTCAGAAAAATTAACACACACATATATGTGTAGTCAGCCCACTGTGTCCTTGGGTTCAGCATCCATGGATTCACCCAATCACCAATAAAGGTTGAAAACAAACTATACAGAACTTGTATAATTTTTCTCATTTTTAAAACTCAGAATAACTACCATTTACATATATACCATCAGATAAGTAATTTAAAGATGGCTTAAAGTATGGAAAAGATATGTATACTTTATATGCAAGTATTGTATCATTCAATGTAACAAACTTGAGCGAGTATCTGTGAATTTTGGTATCCTGGTTGGCGGGGGGGGGGGGGGGGTGTTCCTGGAACTAATTCCCCCTTGCATACCAAGGATCTAGTGTACATATAAATTGAATATAGCAAAATCCTAATTGTTGAATCTAGTTTGTGGTATATAGGTGGTCACTGTGCTATTTCTTAATACTTTTGTTTGAAAGTTTTCATAAGTTGGAAGGGAGGTAATGAATGACATTTTAAAAAAGTATAAACTACAATAAAAAAATACATCAAGAGGGCCGGGGATTTAGCTCAGTGGTTCTGGCACCTGCCTTGCAAGCGCAAGGTTCCGAGTTCAATCCCCGGTACCCAAAAAACAAACAAAACAAAACATCAAGAGTCTTCAAACGATTGTTATTACTATTATAAAATGAACAAAAGCCACATTCCTGAAGGATTCTTACTAAATGATTTTACAAACTCTTAAGTACTATACAAATTTAATGTTGCTTAAGTAATAATAATTTTTGTGTGTATATCACTTAGGTTTTGAATTTTTACTTACATGAGTAATTTATACCATTCTCACAATATAAAACTTCAAACAATTTAAGGTAATAAATTTGGCTGGGGGAAGGGAATTCTGGAGTATTAAAAAGTATTTCCCCCTTACTGGTATTACCTCCCCTAAAACACTTGAGGGAAAAACAAATGTTAAAATTATAAATTATGGAGGAAATAGGGATAGGAACTTTTGCTGTATTACTCTCTGTACTTTTTAGTGTATTTTAAATTTCTCAGAAGCACAAGTGCAAGCATTACTGAAAAAGGCTAAGTTCCCCTTGACCATTCCTCTGCCTACGCTTTGCTATCAGTCTGCTCAAGTTTTATTCTTTTCTGTGGTGCGGGGGGATCAAACCCATGGCCTCACTAATGCTAGGTAAGTGTTATACCACTAAAGCTATACCCTCAACCGCCTGCTCTAGTAAAAAACAAAACAAAACAACAACAACAAAAAAACTCCCACAAAAACCAGTGTCATATATTATGTACTATCTTGTAACTTACCGAAACTATCTCCAAACTATCTGTACTAATTTATACCACTTGTGAGCAATATTATAAGATGTGACCCTTTCCCATACCTCTTGCCATGAATTTGATACAATCAAATAATTTCTTGCCAATCTAATGAGTAAGAAAACTCTTCATTTTAATTTGTATCTCTGATTCTTACTTTGAATATATTTTCCTGTTACATTTTGTTTTCTATTCTGGGAAAAACTTGCCCAATTTTCTACTGGAGTATCTTTTTTTGGGGGGGGGCAATACTGGGGATCAAACACTGGGCCTTGTGCACACTAACACTGAGTCACATCCCCAGCTCTTTTCCTATCCTTTAAACATTATGCTTATTAAGATGTGAACATACCATAATGTTCATGGTGACTGAATACTGTGGAGGATTATGATCCCTCCTCAAATATGTATACATTTTCTAAATTTTCTTGAACTCAGTGATAGATACTAGAAAATGAAGACAAAAATTGTACTGAAAATTTTTTTTAGATAACAGTATTACTTTTAAGGTAGTTCACTGCAAGAGTACATTAACACCCTTATGGGGGCATAAAACATAGCTAAGAGAAATGCAGCCAAGCTGAGCATGGTGGCGCACACCAGTATGGGATGGTGAGGCAGGACTGCCACCAGTTCAAGACCAGCCTAGGCTACATAGCGAGTTCAAGGCCAGCCTGAACTACACAGGGAGACCCTGCTTCAAAAATAAAACAAAAAACAACAAAAAAAGAGATGCACCCAAAGTTTATGTCTCGGAACAAAATAATGGCTGAAGGTATTGATTCATTTGGGATACATTTAACTAACTTCATTTATATAGCATTTTTTATGCTATACATGACATATGCTATACATGACATACATTTTGCATTTTATTTAACCCTAACAAAATTATGTATGATATTCTGATACACTTCTGATAAACGGCTAAGCACATTCCTCAGAATATTGTATTGGGCTTTTTGAGTATCATCTACAAAATTTCCCTTCCTCAGAAGATCCTCCTGTTCTCTATTCCCTAGTTCAGATGGCAAACCTTTTAGAACTTTCAATGATAACAACCAGCATGCATGCCATAAGTTCACCACTGCCCTAGTTGGTTTTTTGCATTGCCAGTAAGTGGCAGCAATAAGTACATCCTCAATAAATACCTGTTGAATGAATGAGACCACCATTGTTCTCATTTAATGTTTGCTTTTTTTGGTACCAGGGATCTAACTCGGGTCCTTGCGCTTGCCAGGCAGGCAGCGGAACCACTGAGCTAAATCCCCGGCCCTGTCCTCATTTAAAAATGAGGAAACCAGCTTAGTGAAGTAATCTGCACCAAGTGATATCGCTATTATGTATTTATTTTACATAAATAATAATGGTTTTTTCTTTGTAGATTATTCTATAATTAAAAAATTTTAAAATAATGGGTATGGTGGCACATGCCTGTAATCCCAGCACTAAGGAGCCTGAGGCAGGAGGATCACTATGGGTTTGAGGCCAGCCTGGACTATATAGCAAGACCCTGTTTCAGCATCACCCCAACTCCAAATATATATCATCATAATTAAAAGCTCACAGCAACCTATAAAGTAGGCCTTTTGATTAACTTTGTAGTTAAGAATGGAAAATTAGTAATAACTGAGCCACACTCAAATCCTAATTTATATGAAATACAGCTGTCTCTTTACATACTTGATTGATCACTATAAGTGAGTACATGAGTCTTTTTATATAGCAAACATTTTTAAAGGAGAGGGAGGGAGAAGGAAAAGGGTGGAAGAAAGGCAGTTAAAGCAACAAAAGGCAGGCTGGAGACCAGGTGCAAGGCCATCAAAAGACCATAAACTGTATCGCAGACCATGAACTGTATGTGGCACTCTGAAATCTAATCTTGGCCCAAAGATTTTTCTTGCTATTACCCCATATTCATAGAAGACAAGTGCAAGCTTTCCCATGTATCAGCAGTCTCAAAGGCTGGGAAGGCACAGAATTAAGAGATTTGGGAACAATAGACTTTATCATGTATGGACAGCAAGGGGGAAAATGACACAAAAACAAAGGCTAAGTAACTTTTAACATGATCTCACTTACAGTCCTTAAATAAGACTATGAGATTCTCAAGAGATAAAACCAAGTATCTTTCACTTTATGTCCACACTCCCTTGTACTTAGAAATACTCAGTAAATCATCATTCAACTAAATGAAAAGAGGTAAGGTATGATAGAGAAAAGGAACATATATTAATTTAAAAATGAACAATGGTATCCACTATGTGCCACACACTACTTTAGATATTATATAAAATGTTAAAAGAGCTAACATTTACCTCTTTTCTAAACAGCTACTTTAGTATGACAACAGCGGTGACACTAATGATTTTTAGGAAGACTTGTTTTGTTTACTAAGATTACAATAGAACCTTGAACAGAAGAACCCTTAAGCAAAGAGGGCTGTATAGATGGAATATATATTACCATATAAGTGGGTAGGACCCTTCAGAAAGTATGTTACTTCTAAGGTTTTTGGAAAGTGCAAAACTACTCTAATGGGACATTCAGGTATCACTGGCCATAGTCTTAGACTCAAAATGACTAGCAAATCCCATTCCCCTTCCTGCCACTGAAGAGGGTACACAAACATAAAGGGTCCAGATACATTTTGCTAACTGGCCATCACTTCAACACCCCAGACTATCCACCTGAGCTGTTGAAATGAACTAGTATATTACATAAATTATCATCTACTTGTCACCTACAGTATAGTAAAACTCTGCATTTACTAATTTAATTCCAATAACCACATGAGTAAGGTCTTTCCCTAGGTGAAACAACAACAGGCTGTTAACTTACACAAGCTGAAAGTAGTAGTGGGGCTATGCCCCAAATCTCAAAATGCCTGGGGGCTCCATGCTGTATTATCAAGACTTCTCAAAGTTTTCTACCCAAATTCTAATAAAAATGTTCTATTTACACTGGGGGTTAAAAGTTGGGGCCGGGGATTTAGCTCAGTGGTTTCGCCGCCTGCTGCGCAAGCGCAAGGACCCGAGTTCGATCCCTGGTACCAAAAAAAAAAAAGTAGCGAAGAATAAACATGCATCCTGGGGGAGGTTAAGAAGAAAGAAAAAAAGGGCAATCGGTAGAAAACTCAAAGCTACCCAGGACAAAGTGCATTTGCTCTGACTTCATTCTGTTTGTTACTCTCATTAGTTGATTCCAGGTGCGGCAGAAATGTACAAGAATAAGCCTGGAACATCCTGATACACGAAGCAATCAAAGACTACTAAGCATCGTGGTCAAGAAGAATCAGGAGTCAACTTTAAGAGAGTCCCACTTAGCCAAGAGGGACAATTTGAACTTCAATAAATTAGTACTGAAACTCATCAAATGTTTATACCCACGAATGCAGATATCTATCTATCTATCCATCTATCTCCACCTGAGATGATTAGGAACCAATTCATTGTATTGAAAGCTGTATTTTAAAATGAAAAACTGAGGCCTGGGGATGTAGCTCAGTGGCACTGCGCCTGCCTGGCAAGTGCAAGGTCCTGAGTTCAATCCCTAGTACAGGAAAAAGAGGGGAAAAAAAAGATAAAATGAAAAACCAAGCCGGTGTGGTGGCATACACCCATAATTCCAGCCATCTGGGAGGCTGAAATAGGAGGACACAAAGATCCAGGCAGCCTGAGCAACTTAGCAAGACTCTGTCTCAAAATAAAATTAAAAAACTAAAAAGGGCTAAGGAAGTGGCTCGGTGTTCCCTAGGTTCAATACCTAGTACTGCCCAAAAGAAAGAAAGACAGGAACCTTCCTACAAACTCTATCAGTGAGTAAACCAAATAAATGAGAGTAAACAAAATTTCTCTACCCAGTAGATGAAAACAAAATGACAGCAGTCAATTGCCACCACTGTGCAACTCCAATGAATTCATGGATTTTTACAAATCTAAGAAATCACAACACAATGAATGTTGTGAATGAACACATTATCCCTGCTGATGTTCACCAAAAAGAATTAACCTGGATTTAATAAGCTTCTGGATCCAGCTATCCATTTGTAGGAACACTGATCTAGGAACTACACTTTGAGAAACACTGCCAAAGAATTTCAAACTGCTTCCAGCTGAAGGCAGTACTGAGCAGTACAGAAGAGTAGAGTCGTATTTTACTCACAAAAGAGGAGGGCCCAGGAAAATAGAATAGTTAATACTCTATGACAACCATTGATCTATGCCAGATGTTCCCTGATTATCAGTTTTAGTATAACCTGAGAACTAAGAACTGCAAAATCTAGGAACCCCCTCCCCCTTTTTACAGAATCAGAAACTCGGGTGGGGCTCAGTGATCAGTTTCAACAAGCCCTCTAGGTGATTCTGATGTTCCCTAAAGTTTCAGAACCACTGTTCTAAGCCTTACATGACTTAAGTCACCTAAACTTATCCAAAACCCTATGAGGTAAGTAACATCATTATTTTAAAGATTAAGAACTGTGGCACAAAGAGGTTAAATACTTTGTACAAGGTGACACAGCTGGTGGCTGTTAAGAAAACAGATAGAACTTGACTTGAGGGAGTCTGGCTCCAGAGTCCACATTCTTAGTTACTGTGCTGAAAAGTCTTTCCACTTATAACAATTTAACTAGCAGAATGTAGTAAAAAAGAATAGTGGAAGGGAAGCTGAAACAGGACTTGGGCCCAGGAGTTTGAGGCCAGTCAGCTTTGTTACATAGCAAGACTCTCCCAAAAAATAGGAGGGTTAAAAAAAAAAGCAAAGACCAAGTGAGACAGATGCTTCACTATAAAACAGACATATAACAAAATTAATGTAGCAAATAATGTAATTATTAATCTTTTAAAATTGTTCAAAACAGGGCCGGGGATTTAGCTAAGTGGTTCTGGCGCCTGCCTCACAAGCGCAAGGTCCTGAGTTCGATCCCCGGTACCAAAAAAAATAAAAATCAAAAAACACAAAATTGTTCAAAACATAAGCAACCACTAAATGCAACATATTCAAGCATCTTTAATTAAAAGGACTTAAAACCTGAATTGTGCTAAAGGTGGTGCATAAATTCATGGCAGTATATTCAGACACACCAATCTCTCAAATCTAAATTAGGACATTCCAGAATAATTTGTCTTCCCTAGTATTAGTCCCTTCTAGTCACCATTTAACAACTATTGAAAAGGAAAAACTTTCAACACTTAAAATTACACAACCCGAATCTCAGGGTTGAAGAATTTTTGACATTATCTAGTTCAATTAGCAATCCAAAATTAATCAGATCTATAATATCAATCTCCATTTAATGATGCTTTCATAAAAGCAAAAACAAATCCCAAGTCACAGTCTAAGATCAATCTTTACCGTACCACTGTAATTTTAAAAGCTGAACGATTAAGAACTTTTTAAAGGCTCTAAAAGGACAATTCTTGAGATAACAGCTCAAACCAAACCTTCAGTTTTTTAGCCACAGAGGGCCACTCCTTCACTATGTGAAAGCATTTGTATAACCAGAGAACCAAGCTAGTCAACAAGCACTTCAAGTTTCAGCAACTCAACCCTTACGACACATCAAATGAAGAGCCTCCCAAAAAATCTTAACAGCTGAATTATCCCCAACATTAACATATATAAACATCTGATAACCAGTCGCTGAGGAAACTCAGACAGCAATACAAGAAAACATCAAAAGTCCAAGTGCTTGTAAATGTCTATCTTACAGATAGTGAGATCACTGTAAAGCAGCCTAATATGGTTACACCTACACAACAGACTTCAACAACTTAATCTTATTCCAGGAAAGGTACAGGTAACATGAAATATGAATATTTTCGAAGTAACCAAGTTTGACATTTTTATAATACTTTGAGTTTGTAAATGAAACACATAACAAAAGGAAAAAAACCTTTAGTGTCAGAAAAAACTTAAGAATTGTGGAAAACTACAGTAATAAAAACAAGTGTGGTACCTACACAAAAGCAGAAATGTTGCATAATGGAAAAGAAGATGCAGAAACCACCTCAAGCACCTTCAGCCAACTGATTTTTTTTTTTTGAGGAATGAGGGATCGAACTCAGGATCTTGTGCTCGCCAGGCAGGCGCTGTGGCACCGCTGAGCTAAATCCCCGGCCCCCAGCCATCTCATTTTTTACATATGCTCAAGAAAAGATAGCCACTTTTTTTTGGTGGTACCGGGGATCGAACTCAAGACCATATGCTTTGGAGGCAGGCACAGTGCTACTGAGATAAATCCCCAGCCCTCGAAAAGATAGCCTCTTTAACAAATAATGCTGGGAAAACTGGTTATCCATGTACAGAATCTAGATCCCTATCTCTTAAATTGTACAAATCAAAAATCAATCAAAGACCTCGAAAGAAAAACAGATACCATGGGCTGGGGATTTAGCTCAGTGGTTCCACTGCTTGCCTTGCAAGCACAAGGTCCCAAGATCAATCCCCAGTACCAAAAAAAAGAAAAAAAAAAAACAGAAAAAGAAAAAGAAAAACAGATACTCTGAATCTTCTGGAAGATAAAATAGGTAAAACTCTTGAAGACACAGATACAGGCAAGGACTTCCTGAACAGAACTCCAACTGTACTAACAAGAATCAATAAATGGTATTAAAGCAAATTTTAAAATTTCTGCACAGCCAACACCTGCAGAGTAAAGAGATAACCTACAGAATAAGAAAAAAAAATTTTTGCCAGATACACCTTGGACAAAGGACTAACACCTAGATTATATAAAGAACTCAAAAAAATATTAAACACTCCCCCAAATATAAGACCCAATCAAAAAGTGGGCAACTAAAATGAACAGACACTTCTCAGAAGTAGTACAAAGGCCAATAAGCACATGAAAAATGTTCCACATCTTTGGCCATTAGAGATATGCAAATCAAAACAACACTCAGATTCCATTTTGTCCCAGTAAGAATGTCTATTATATCAAGGACTCAAAAAACAGCAAATGCTGGCAAGGTTCTGGGGAAAAAAGGAACCTTTCTACATTGTTGGTAGGGATGTAAACTAGTACAAACACTATGGAAATCAGCATGTAGATTCTCCCAAAAATTAAAAATAGCAATTCCATTTGACCCAGTTGTACCTCTTCTGAGTAGCTTCCTGATGGTTAATGATATCATATTACAGTGATGTATGCACAACCATATTTATAGCAGCACAGTCACAATAGCTGAATTATGGAAGCTAATTATATACCCATCAACAAAAAATAAAGAAATTTTTGGTACATATACACAATGGTGTACTGCTGCTCAGCCATAATGGATAAATCTGAGTCATTTGTAAGAAAATGGTTCTTGATACCATAATACTAGGTGAAATAAATTAACTAGACACAGGTTAAATATTGCATGATTTCTCTGAGAAGCCCAATATATAAACAATTTAAAGAGCAAATTAAAGTTAAGAAACAGGCAGGTAGATTCTGTAGAGGTGGGAAGGGTATCTGGGGAAGAGGGATGTGAGGTGGTACAGGAGGAGGCAAGGAAAGGGGAATAAAAATGATCAAGATGTAATATATGTACATATCAACTCCCCAAGATGAATGTAATTATTATGCATGGCAAACATACTAGTAAGGTTTTTTGAACTGTGGAAACATTCAACTATCGTAATGTTTACTGTGTACAAAGTTCTGTACGAGTACTCCACAGTTATCTTGATTTCAAAACCTCAGATTTAGGTTTAAGTGACCTTGTTTAAATTTTTTTACTGCAGAAAACTCAGTAAATGCTATTCATTATATCCAATGTGCTCAAAATTGCTTTTGTTGAAAGCATGAGCTACCTGTAATTCCCAAAAAATGTCTTTACTTTTTTTTTTTGTAGTACTGGGGATCAAACTTGGGACCTTGCCCTTGCGAGGCAGGTGGCAGAACCACTGAGCTAAATTCCCAGGCCACTTTTTCGTTTTTTGAGAGAGGGTCTCATGTGGTCCAGGGTGGCCTTCAACTACATAGCCCAGGCTGGCCTCAAACTCGAAATGATCCTCCCTGCCTCAAGTCTCCCGAGCGGTGGGATTACAGGTATGCACCCCCGTGCCCAGCCATCTCTTTAATATTTAGTTCTCAAGTACTGATTGATTTCTTCATTAATGAACATATAACTGAAAGGCCTAAACTCATGATCCATAGCACTGGTAATTGACAATATTTCATCCAAAAACCTAAAATTTTTCATTCATGATTGACTTCTCCCCTTTAACTCAAAATTACTTTTACTTTAAAGATAAGAACAAGTGGCTCTGCTCTGCTCCCATTTGTGCCTAAATCAAAGGCTAGCTGGAACCTATGAGTTCTATTTCTATTCTCTAGTTTTGACCACGGAAGAACACAAGGGTAGGGTCCCAGAATGGCTAATACTGCATAAGGAAACAAATGAACAGTTTAACTTTGTGCTGGAAGGAATATCATTCTTAGATGAAATAAAATGAAGACTAACAGGAAAAGTACAATTGTGTGTGACACCTGAAAATCAGATTTAAGTGGAAGATTTCAAAAATTGTTTCAGCATTGAAGAACTAGGTGAGAAGTTATGGGTCAGAGCATTGGGGATATCAACATCAAAGTAATAAAAAAAATTAAAGTATAGCATAAAAATTACAAAATCAGTTAAGGCTATTGAAATCATACACAAAAAACCCAAAAGGTACAATCAGGACATTACCTAGGAAACATTAGCCTCTTCTACCAAGAGACCCACTTTTCATGTAGAACAGGAAGCGAAGCCAACACATAGAAGTGAAGTCAAGTATCAAATCAGACTTTGCCAGAGAAAAAGGAGTCCTTATTAGTTACTTTAGGATAGTGACTAGGTCAGCAGTATCAACTCCAACTAGGATACAGAAGTTCCATTATAATGGGTTCTCAGGGGTCTTTAACAAGAATGGGTTAGACATCACTACTGGATCATAATCCCCAAATATAGGGGGAAACTCTACAGAACAATTTCTTCAACAAATAAAGTAGAAGAACAACTGATAAAGGAGAAACTACAGATTAAAACAGATTTTAAGAGCTTCATCAAACCTTTTTAATAAATGGACTTTCTCTGGATCCTGAGACAAACTGTAAATAAAGCTGAGAAAACTGGGGAAATTTGAACACTTGTTTCATATTTTCTACTTAATAAAAATTTTTTCAGTTATACAATGATTTTGAGATTATCTTGAAGGAGTTCTTGTTATTCAGAAATACCAATATTCTACATATAAAAATAACACAAGGATTTATCTCCAAGTTATATAGTGGGGTAGTGAGTAGAAATACAGATGAAAGAGAATGGCTGCACATTGACAAATGTTAAAAGCTAGTAATAGTTATGTGAAATGATCATTATACTTTTCAGTTTTATATATCTGAAATTTTTCATAACTTTTAAAAAGAATTGGTTAGACATAATAGTTTTGTCTAGAAAATATTTTATTTTTTGAGTGATGCTTAATTAAAAGGCACATACAGATAGCATGCATTTAAACAGTTCCCTTTAATTCAGTAATGAGTACCACTTAAATGTAAGAATCAACTAGTGCCACATCAAATCCAGGCAATGGAAGAAACCAAAGTAACTCAATCTGATAATGGAAATGCCCCCACCATCTCCTTTTCAGGAAGTAAAATACAAGTACTACCAACAAAAATCTACAAAAACTAACCTAAAATCACAGCCAACCATACTCATCCTGGTGGGAAAGCCCAACACTGCTCCAATAGGTTCCTGAACCTCCCCAACCAAGTTGGTCTGTTTGCTGGTTCCTCTGGAGCACTAACCCACTCAGGTCAGGCTAATGGAGAACCTACAAAAAAGGTGTGTGGGGGAGAGAAAGATACACATTTATTAGGGTGTGGGAAAATTAACCATTATATCAATGTTCTAATATAATGTTATTATTTCTGAAGCAACAGCCCTCACATTGTATTTGTTTTAAGATCTGCTTTGAGCAGTAACTGAAGAATCAGAAACCAACAGCTATAACAGTTCTAATCTGACAATCAACACTCTTGAAAACTCAACTGTTTTCGACCCAAATGAAATTTACGAGACAATTTACATGCTTTTTGGCCACACTGGGAGACAAATGATAAACATCCTTGGAAACTCAGGTTGAACTTTGCCTTTGAACCTTATACAAAGTTTGTATTTGATATCTCCACTCCTATCTTCTCAGAAATCTACCTAGAATAAATTAAATCTGTTGGGCCACGTCTATATTACTATCATTCCCAGATTTATTCTAATGCTGAATGAATGACAAGTTAAACTGAGGGTTACTTAATTTGCGATCATTGTTAACCCAGTGTAAAAGGCACAAAGGCAAAATCTCAAAGTAATCTCCTCTCCTCAAAAAGAAAAAGGGGTGAATTCATTTACTTCCAAAACACTTCAAACTAAAGCAAATCCTTAAGCTTTAAACTACAGTCCACACACAATTACTGGATAATTACCCATTGTAAACTTTCAACAGTTGTATACTTTTCACAACCATATTTCTATTTCAATACCCATCATCTAACCAAAGTAATTAATATTGGTCTAATGAAAACATTAACAGTAAGGAAAACTATCTCCAAATCAAATATTCTTCTAGTTAATTAAGTACACTGGAAAATATAAAATGGCAAAAGCACAACAGGAGGTAGTGTACTAAAAAAAAAAAAAAGGCAGTGATTCCCTTTGGAAAAGCAGCTTGGTATCCCAAGCAACCTTTCTAACATCTTTCAGGAATCATCCTGCTCAGATAAAAAATTCCAAACAGCAAATCCCCACACTGAGGGGCCAAATAAATGAGGCAGGGGGAAAATAGCACGAACACTTATAAACTCGTTGGCAAAGTTCTCTTTACCACTGTAAAATGTATGGCACCGAATTTCAAGTCTTTTGTAGGGTGAATGACAGGACAGACTGCCTTTGAAGGAATGAACAAGCAAGTGATGAGGCATCCCTTCCAAAAGATACACCTGGGGTGTGGTTCTTGACAGGATTATTATTATGGCTAGTGGTCATTCCAGGAGAGGCATTGCACTGAAATTCTTAGGCTAGAAAGAAACAATGGGAATTGTCACGAACCACTTCAGGTAAAGTGGCTGAAAATGAGGGGAAAAATATAAAAATGATACATCTGGCCTAGAAATATATAACACTTAAGAGTTTTACACCAAGAAAAAAGCCACGGCAATTTATTGCACATCTACCATGAGCCAGGCACTTTACATATTGTGGATGTAAATTCCACAACTAATTCCAGCAACAACCCTTTAAGTACTACCATCACTATCCCCATTATATAATTGAACTGAATTTGAAAAGTAATTTGCCCAAGGTCACTAAGTTTAATGTGAACCCAAAGCACATACTGTACAATATTTCCACCATACCAGCCTGCCTCACATGAATGAGAAATACAGTATTGGCATCTCTTCAATTCATGCAACATTAGAGCCCCAAGAAACCAATACTGAACATATAACTTACAAAGGAAACAAATGATAGGGAATTAATTGCCTATAGTAATGATGGTATGGAGAGGAAATAAAGCAGGACACAATCTATCAATGATATGTTTAACACACGGAGGGTGGAAAATATAGTGGAGCCTGATGCCAGTCTAGGAGATTCAGCTCCTAGAAAAAGAGCATTTGAAACGGAGGAAGGAAATCCAAGAACTAAGAAATGAGAAGCAGGTTAAGAGGTGGTTAGCAGCAAAAATAGATGTCTATGGACCTAGAGGCTACTACAGAAAAAGAGCTAGGCAGGGAAAAGGGGCGGGTCCCGGACTTGCAAAGGAAATGAGGGAGGGACAGAAGACAAAAAGTTAGCTTACTGGGGGGGGGGGGTAATGGTGTGAGGAAGGGAAGGCTTCCACTGAACAAGAAAGCCACAAGGAGACTCCCATATCCAAAGACCGACCCTACGGATCCATTCATTGTTACACCTAAGAGTGGTCTAGCAGCATACAGAATTGAAGAATTCAGTATCCTGTGCCCGAATAAGGGTCATACAAAGCATGCGGACCTGAGGAAATGGAAGGCTACTACGACTCCATCCACAAAGATGGGAGTAAATTTAAGAAACGGAATGGGCTCTATTCAACGTCTGCGCCAGAGACCAATAGAAGAGGAAGACGAGACAGGCCAGAGGACTCAGGCCAAGCTCTGAACTAAAAGAAATAGGGAGTGGGTGACAGGGAAAAGCTATGACTTTCCCCCTTAAATATGAGTCTCGACTATCCACGTAGATGAGGAAAGATTTGACAGGGCTACAGAATTTGGGTCAGACTCCATACCCTGACCCCTAAACCTTAGCTCCAAAGCCATGAGAGTCGAGAAGCTGACCCCATCTTAACTCCCGAAAAACTAGGGTCATCGCAAGGCAGAGGTAAGGAGGCCGGCCCACAAAAATGGTAGGGGGAGGGGACCGGTCGTCGTTAGTTGGCCCTCTCTCTCCTACCACTCAATCTAACCCTCAATCGCACTACCCAATGAACTCAGGACTCCCCTCGCATACTTCCCAACTCGTCCACTGTGGCGGCAACGACAGCGAAGACGTTGACCAATTGCTGGGGCAAAGGCAGGCCGCACACGCTGCTGAGGCCCGGGAAATGGTGTCGCCTCAACCTAGAAATGGGATGGTCTTCCTCTCAGGTAGTTTTTTGGGACCTCGGCGCTTCACCATTCGTCACTTCCTTAATGTCCTGTACCTGAGGCGTCACAAACGCGGATAGCCAACACCTCAGCCCCGGGTCCTAGCTGGACAGACATCAGCCTCCGCCGCCATCTTAACAGCAGGCCGACCGACCCTAGTCACTGTCCCCCCTCCACCCCGAGCTACCTCAGCCACCACCAATGGATCCCACGAGGATATATGCCAGCTCCCGCGAGAACTCACCAACTAAGAACAGCACCAGCCAAAAAGGCTGCCGCCGCCTTCGCGGCTGCTGCAGTGAATCGCCGAACCGCTGCCGCCGGCACACAATCCCTCGAGAACCTCTACCGGACGGAGAAAGCCCGAGCCCAGCCCTTCCTAGAACCCCCCCTCCCACCACAGTCGAAGTCACTTCAGCTTCGCTCTCACCCTACGCGTAGCAAAAAGCAAATGACGCACCACCTCACAAACCATCAAGGGGCGGAGGCAATCTGCTGCCGCCGGCTTTCGCATGCGTTGTGAGAACTATCGCGATACTACGTTTCCCTTCAGTGAGACCTTCGAAATTCACTGCAAGATGCAGTCCGCGCCTCGCCTTTAGGAAACGAGATCTCGCGAGGCCTGTCGCATGCCCCTGAATAGGAGAGAGGTGGGGCCTCATGAAAATGACTGGGAGTTTTTCGCGGAAAGGGAGGAAGCTCCGGTCCTGCAGGCATCTCGCCTACCACGAGGTTTCCGACCCACTGCGGAGCTGGCTGCTAAACCTCGCGATGACACAGCTCAGCGCCAAATCTCGGCCATGTCCTGAAAACTGCCTCCGCCCCCGATCTAGGTGTCTAGAGCCTGCCAAGTGCTTGAGAAAAATTTAAAAGTCAACCCGTTTATTCTCACGCTTCCGGGCAGGGCTGTACCAATTAGTCAAACTCCATTCTGGAAGGGGAGCAAAGTGTTCCCCATTGTTACCTGGACTAACACAGAAAAGATGTTCAATCTCACAATAAGGATGCAAATGCAAATGCAAACAATGACATAACATTTTTTGCACATTAGGTCAGAAAAAAATTTAAAAGACCTATAATATCCAGACTCCTTCCCTAGCCGCACTGCAGGCTAGCCTGAATCCATCTTAATTTAACTAAAGGCTCTAATCTTTACTTCTCGCTCCAAAGCCACCAATTTTTAACTACTGAAGCTTTACCTTGACATAACCAAAAAGACCCAATAAAGTGGTTTTCTCCAAACAAAGAAGACTGCCCTTAAAGGCAAATTCAAGCGGGGGGTGGGGTAGGTGGTGAGTGCTTAAAGCTTTTAATATGGCAGTTTTTCCAAGTCTAGCCAACAACGTATCTCCAAACCCTAGGATACAATCTGGCTCTATTTGGGGGCTTTTCCATTCTAAAGCATTGCTCTGTCCGTTCTAATTTAAATATTACTCCCTTTGACTACATTTTAACAGCGTGTAGTACAAATACTCTCATATATATTTTAAAATATTTTTTCGGTTATTCTTAGCCATTTTTCCCCCAGATGAACTTTAGAATCAATATTAAGTTCCAAAAACTTGGTTGAAATTGTATAAATCAATGTAGAAAAAAATGAACATCACTACAAAATTGAGCCTTCTTATCCAGAATCATGGTACCTCTTCTCCATTTATGCAAACGCTTTTATTATATTCTTCAATAAAGTTTTATAGTTTACTTCCAGGTATTTTTATTCGTTTTTCTTGCTATCGCAAGTGGGGTTTTTTATCATTAAATTTACAAAACGCTAATTGCTCGTAGAAAGGAAGACTATTGATATTCACTTTTGTAATCAAATAAAAAGATGTACAATGTACTCGAAATTAATTACGAAAATGCAAATGAAAACAATGACATACGAGTTTTTCCTTTAAATTTGCTAAAATTACAAAGATTGATAAGAATTCATGTTGGCACAACTGTGGAAAAATAGGCATTCTCGCACAACATCGGTGAGTGTAAATTAGTATAGCCTTATGGGAAACCAATTTGAAAAAAGTCTATCAAAATTCAAAATGCAAATACTTTGACCCAACATTCTTCTAATAATTTCTCCTACAGAAATACTCATACATGTGCATGAAACATACACAAACCCATTCATCACTGCATGGCTTGCAATAACCCCCTCCCACCAAGAGAGAACCAAGCTAATGTACATCAATTAGGAAATGGTTAAATAAACTGTAGTACAATAATACAATGCAGCTTTTTTAGAAACTGGGATAAATTTGGATTCCTTAACATAAGAAGATCTACAAGATATGGTTAAAATTGTAAAAAGCAATTAGCCAAAATGAATGTGTATAGTACCATTTAGATAGCAAAACATATATATATATATATATGCATTATATATGATATATGTGTGGTGTGTAGTCTAGTAGTTACCCGCGAAGCCTGCTTGCCTGCCCCTCGCCTTCCCTCTCCTTTGAGGCCACCTTCCTCAAACCCGTGAGAGAAATACCGAAGGCCCGGCCTCTACTCTCTCTGTAGGGCTACTTGGTCATGGCTAATGCTGGTACCTCGCATCTCCACAGTCGGCCGCTCTCTCGACGCGTTGCCGGCCGCTGTCCCACTGTCCCGGAAGATGCGGCTAGGTCTCGGTGGCGCTGGCCAAGGCCTTGGGGGAGGGGAGAGAAGGCGGGGTTCAGGGAGGGTTGGGGCGGCCGCTCGGTCCCTTCAGCAGCCTTTCCCCCAGGCTTCCCAAGGCCGCCACTTCCGAGCCTCCGAGCAGGGTCCCGTGGGAACTGTCCCCCCGACACACACACCAGAGGGGAAGACGGCTGCCTGAACTGAGCCCGCCCCCAAGCCCGAGCCTGAACGCTCACCTTGGCCGAAATGGCTCCGCGGAGCTGGCAAGAGCTTGCGGGGTCTGTGACCCTGTTTCAGCTCTGCTCCCCTTGCTCGCCTTCAGTAGAAAGCCTTCCCTGGCGACTCCGCTCACACTTGATTTGAGGCTCCACCCACCGCACCGAAAGCCCCGCCTCTGACCCTTGGGCGGGCGCTCAATCTGTGCTGAAGCAGGTCCCCTTCGAGGAACCGCGCCTGAAGATCATAGGTTCACTAAGGAACTGGTATTTGAGTCACAGTGGAAGCCGCTGAAGGGGACATGATTTAATGAAAAACCAAAGACTTCTCCAGCTGCCTTGAAAAATGGGGGGACCGGAGCAATAGGGCAAGTCAAGACACTGTAGAGGGGAGGAGACTAGGGGGTTCCCCACCTCCGTGCAAACCCTTAAAACACTTTAAGCACATACTAAGCCCTCGAACATTCTTTCTTTTTCTCCTTGGCATTGTTTAGTGTGACTGTGCGATTTGCAAGGAAACAATACTGAAATTGTATTCGTAAATTCGTAGAAATAAAAAGGATCTGGTGAGAGTCACCATTAACCACACTTTATCTGGGAGTACAGGATGGGTTGGAAGGTGAGAGGATTGGATGGTTTTGATTTCAACTCTAGGCTAAGATTTAGGTTTTCAATAAAAAATACTTGTTAATTTGTTTTTTAAAGTATAACAAATAACCAGAAAATAGAGAAAATAAAACTGTAATTATGCCCTTTGGTTTTAATTCCAACCTTATAGAACAGTGGTTCATGTCTTGAACTGAGAATCTGCTGAATGGATCCATCTCCCCCACATATACTTACAGATTAAATTTTGTATGAAATCTCAGGAGATGCACAGAGGACCCTTAGAGATAGATTGTCTTGTTGACTATTACAATGTTATTTTTAATGAATGAATATTACTTCATTGAAAGGAAAACTATTTATTAGATCTTTTTTTATTACCAGAAATACAGACATGGCTTCTGACACAGCAGCCATGGAAGAGCAGTACACATGGCTCAGTATTACCCCACAGCTGTGCAGATGGTAATCAAGAGTAAGTACCCCAAGTGCATGTAGTACGTGATCTGAGAGGTACTTTGTCCCTTAGGAGCAGCAGGCAGTGGAGTTGCTCAAAGGCTACAAGAACTGGGTGCAAATTCATCAAGAAAATGGAAACACAACCACAGCCAGAGGAAACAAGTTGCTGAGCAAAGTCCTGGCTGCCTTGAAGAAAGCAGCTGCCAAGAAGGACTGAGCTCCCACTCCCCTCTTTACATAATAAATTCTTTACAGAAAAGAAAAAAAATACAGACATGATCTTTGAAACAAGTAATTGTTTGCATATTTCTGGTTTTCACAAGGAGAAATTTGTGGACATTGAGTAGCTAGCTAGTGGCAACCCTCCCCAAAACATTGAACAAGGTCTCTAGAAGAGTTGTAATAATAGACAGTTCCACCAGAAATATATGAAAATTCCAATTTATTCCAATATTTACATAACCTTATCCATATTACTATTACATTTTTGAAAAGTTTTTTCAGTTTAATAAACTCTTCGATTCTAATTCCATATTCTCACAGCATCCGTCTTAATTCTAATAGTTCTTGCTCTCCTAGTTCTAATCATTACCTTCCTCTTGTTAATTCCTAGGCCCCTTAAAATCTAGTCTCCACATCTAATTCTAAAATCTCACATACCCCACAGCACTAATTTACATTTCAATCTGCAGCAGTCCCCAGTCCTCTTGCTAAATTCGTTCCTCCAGTACTATAATTCTAACCAGTAAGACCACCCTATACACACAGATATTTTAATTTTTATTATTGTAGAATATTAAGAAAATATATATGAAGGAATAAAGAAAATATCAAAAGAAAAAATGTATAATCCCACTAACCAGAGGGGATAATTAAAGTTTCGGTTTTATGTGCTCTCTTCCTTTTCTATACATTTTACATATATTTTAAAAGTATTACCATAGCATGTTATTGTCTTAGTAACCTAATGAATATTTGTCATGTCACTGTATATTTGTCTATAACATTTTAATGGCAACATGAAGCATTCCTTTCTTTTTCTAAATATTATTTTATTGGTACATTTTAGGTATACAATATAATGACATTCATCATTGGAAATTTGCACCTTTACATAATCTCTCTT
>NW_004624909.1:898309-914949 GCF_000247695.1 Heterocephalus glaber
TATTTGAGAAATTATTTTGATTTCATTTTTTCCAGATCCTCTTTTGTTGCCAGTTCAGGGAGTCCAGGTGGTTGAGTATTAGAGTGTTCAATCTTGTTTCCCTTTGTGGTTGCTGTAGGTGATCTGGAAGTCTGGTTTTGAGACTTGTTTACATGTCTTCTCATTTTGGTGGATGGGGGTGGTGCTGCTATTGGCGCCCACATGTCTCACCTCCTCTGCGCTGCGAGTGGTGGAACAGTGGCCTGGAAGCCCCTTCCTCTGGCCTGGAGTGGTGGAACAGCAGCCCAGAAGCCCCTTCCTCTGGGCTGACAGCAATGGAATGGCAGACTGGAAGCCCCTTCCTCTGGGCTGGGAGTGGTGGAATGGTGGCCTTCTATAGGTATTTTGATTGGGATTGTATTAAATCTGTATAACAATTTTTGAAGTGTGGCCATTTTCACTATATTGGTTCTTCCTACCCAAGAACAAGGGATATCTTTCCATTTTCTTATATCTCCTTCAATCTTCTTTAACCCTAACTCAAAGTTAAAGGAGGGAAATTTTATTTTGGCCTATGTTTTATAGAGGTTTCAGTCCATAATTCGCTGGCTCCAAGGCAGCGTGGCATTGCAGAGGGGCACCACAGAGCAGACAGGAGGCAGCAGAAGTCAAGCAACAGCAGCAAAAGCAGAAAGTGGTGACAGCAGCCTTCTTTCTGTCCCTTATATTTTATCTAGTCTACATATCTCTTGGGTGGGTAGAACTCACACCTAGGGTGAGCCTTCCCATTATCTACACCTGGAACTACCCCAAACCAATCAGTGGACTAATTTAGTAATCATATACCCTTAATCTCAGCACCCCGCACTCTAAACCCAGCCACCTCTGAAAAGCCCCACCTATGACCACAAAAGGCTTTGGGTGACATCTAAAGAAAAGCCATAACATATGTCCTGATGTAGGTTTTTTTTGATCATGACTATTTGGAGTTCTATATGTCTCACTTATCTGTTTCTCATGTTCTTTTTTTTTTTTCTCATGTTCTTTTTCTATGCTTAGAAAGTTTTCTGCTATTATTTCTATGAACATGGTTTTTTTTTTATGTACTGGGGATCAAACTCGGGTCCTTGCACTTGTGGGGCAGGCGGTGGAAACACTGAGCTAAATCCCCAGCTCCTATGAACAGGTTTTTTTTTTAATGCCCTTTGTGCTTTCTTTTGATTCTTCATTAATTCTGATTATCTTATATTAGTTTTCTTTGCATCATCTAGGAGCTGTTGGATTGATTTTTAGTGGTCCCTTGTTATTTCAAAGAGGTCTTTTACTTGATGACTGCCAACCACAATCCTGTCTTCTAGATCTGATATTCTATCTCCACATTGGTTGAGTCTGCTGCATAAACTTTCAGTACAATTTTTAATCTCCCGGATTTCTATTTTAGTCTGTTTTATGGTATCCAGTTCTTTTCTGTGTTGAGAATTCATGGTTTCCATGTTTTTCCTAAACTCATCTATTTGTTTCAATCTGTATCTAGTCTAATCATTTCATTCATTATGGCCATCATCTCTGTAATTATCTGTTTTTTTGTCAAGAGACTTGTTGATCTGTTTTGCTACTTCCACTGACACCATTTCATAAAATTTAGCTGTGAGATTTTTTTATTTCTTCCACTTCAATGCCTTCTTGATTTGCCTTGGGGGTTATGAATTACATCCTGCTTCTGTGTTTTCTCATTTTCTATTTTTTTGGTTTATTTGTTTTCTGCATTGAGACTTATAAATTGCTTAGGGTAGATAGCTTTATTATTAGTACTGCAACCTCTTTAGGAAATGACTATTTTTCAGAGCTATCTTCTAGGCCTAGGTGGCTTTTGGCTTTTGAGTTTGTCCCAATTTATTAGGAGTGAAAGGTTACTGCCTGTTTGGCCTAGCACCCAGCTCTTTGGTACGAATTTTAGTATTGTTTATGACCACCCAGACAATCCAGGTGTTGGCATACAAGGAGGATTAATTGATCACAACTATGTTACCTTGGCTGAAGTAGTACAGTCAGTAATAAAAATAGCATCAATCCCAGACTAGAAAATGACAAACTGTGATAGCTATTAATTTTTTAACTTTAGCCATAGGTATAAGATTTATAGTTATACAATAAGATCTAAGGCAAACAAGACAATTACATACAGAAATAGCCACTTAATAGAATGATTGTACCCTAAGGGGAGAAAATTTAAAATCACAGGAAAAAATAGATAAATCAGAGGAAAAAACAGATAAATAAAACAAGAGAAAGAGATTAGAAGCAAGGCTGAATGACAAAGGAAGATTACCTAAGCCTTGGGAAACTGGTGAAGAAAATAGGAGGGAAAGGAAGAAGAAAAAAACAGAAACAAGAGCAAAAAACCCCCCAAAACCTTAAAAACAATGTTCACAGTCATGAAAAAACAAAAACAAATGATAAAAAAACCAAATAAACAACAGCAACAACAACAACAAAAGGAAAGAAAAAAGAAGAAAGAAATTTCTCTATGATTTCAAGCCTGTTGTTATCTTCTAGGATCTACTGTTTTGTGGTAATGCCCAATTCAGTGCATGACTCTTCTGTCACTGGTAGACAAAGGAGGCAGTCAGAGCCTAGATCTGTGCTGGATAACACAAGCAAACCTGCAGTAAGATTAGGTGGTGTGCTGGATAATGCCAGCAAGCCTGAAGTAGGATTAGGGCAGGCTGCCAGTTTTGGTACTTTCAAGTCCACAGAAGTTTAGGCTGATCCTGGCCTTTGGTCCTGGAGTTGGGGCCTGAGTCATTCAGCCTACAATACTCTGGGTGTCTCTTGCTGGCCTGACCATGACTCCTTGACCCTGTACATCTCCCATGGTTGCCACTCACCCAGTCACTGTGGGATTTCCACACTGGGAGCCCCGAGATGAAGCTAACCCATAGCTTCTCCAAGTCCTGGGTTCAGTTGGCCCCTCACTGAAGTGGTGTCAGGCCAAGCACTCGCTCCAGGGGACATGGAAGTCACTTGGACTGGAGTCACTCACCAGCTGTTGTATCACCCAGCATCCACTACTCCGTTCCCCTGGTGTGTTTCTCCCTGGAGGCCTCTGCAGTCACCTGCCCTCACTGTTTCTCTGTAGATTTGATCCTCTTCCCTTATGCTATGAGCAGGGGGAAAAAAGTGTAGATTGTCCGTTCTTTTTCTACTTTCAGGTCTGTCTCTTCACTTTCTCTGTGTGCTCCAATTTTCCCTTCAAATCCTTTCTGGGTTCCCAAGGATCCACTTCCCTCCTTTTTTTTTTTCCTCCTTAAGTTGTTATTTTCCAGTGTCTGGATTCCAAACTTGGAGAGGTTGACTTGCTGCCACTTACTGCTCTGCCATCTTTAGAGAAATCTCAGTCTCAATTTTATTGATTTTTGCTCTCATCTTCATAATTTCCTTTCTTGTACTGGATTTGTATCTGGATTGTTCTTGCTTTTCTAGGACCTTGAGGTACCTTGTTAGGTTAATTATTTTGAATTGCTATGCTTTTTTGATGTGGACATTCACAGTTATGAACTTCCTTCTTAGGATTGTTTTCACTGTGTCCGGTAAGTTCTGGTATGTTGTACTGGCATTATCATTTAATTTTAGGAAACGTCTTATTTTTCCTTTGGTTTTTCTGCAACCCATTGATTTTTCAAGAGGGCATTGTTTAATTTCCATGCATTTCCATAATTCCATGGTTTCTTTTGCCATCTATTTCTAGTTTCATTGTGCTGTGATCTGATAATATGCATGGTATAATTTTGATTCTTTTGCTTTTGTTAACACATGATTTATTGTCTAGTATGTGGTCTGTTTTGGAGAAAGTTCCATGTGCTACTGAGAAGAATATGTATTCTACTGTTTGGTGTAACATTGTAGAAAAGTAGTGCTAGAAAACAGATTAGAGGTTAGGAGTGGAGTGTTGTGACTTCAAAGCAATAGCAAGATGAAATTTTGGGGGGGCAATGAAATTTCTGTTTTTAAAAAATTTTATTTTAATATAATGCAAGTAGATATTAATAACGAAAGTATAAAAGTTATTCTATGAAAAAATAATTTTTCATAACAAAAATGATTAGAGAATAACAATGGTATATACACTGCATATCATGATCTAAAAAGAATGTATTTTCATTTGCTAATCTCTCAGCTCATTTCCTAATAATACTATAGCTTTCTTTTGCTTAAAACATTTTAAGTATTCACAAAATATCTCACATTCTGTATAATTTTGAACAATTTCTTCCTATTTCACAATACTTTTTATTCTTTTTGGTCTTTAGATTCACTTTTAGTTTCACTTTTAGTTTCTCACACCAGAGAGACAGTGTGATATTTACACGTGTGTTCAATTTATTTCATTCAAGAGTATGAAATTTCTGTGTTCTGATTGTGGTGGTGCTAACATGCTAAAATTCATGAAAGTTCACTCTCTCTTTGTATCATATACACAAATACATTGTACACGGATTACAATTAAAATACAAAAACTGGTGCTAAAATTAGAATAATGCCTGTTATGTTTGGTGGGCCAATACATTACTATAGCTTTATCTAAATGCTTCTTATCCTTATAATTTCTTCTGGGAAGAAAATAAAAATATCCAAATTACAGGTAAGGTTGTATGGGCAAATTTATTACACTTGTTATGTTCTGCAAGGTGCATCAATTAGAATTTGTTCCATTTCAAATAACATCAAAACCAACACAAAATGAATCAACCAATAAGGACATTTTATTATTTTCCATAAGTTCAGATAATGAGGGAATTTATGTAGGCAATTGACCAGTCCAGCAACATCATTAAGGACTCCATTGTGTCCCACTATCTTCAACCTGTTGGATCTTTTCGTATGATCACAAGATGGTTGCACAATAACATCAAAAGACTGGAAGAAAGAGTATAACTGTAATGTGTTCCTTTAAGACTAAGACAAATTTTTCTGTATGCCCCCTGCAAATATCCTCTCTTATTGGCTGAAAATCATGTCTTGTCCTCATGCCTAAACCAATCACCGAGCAAGGAAAATAGAATTATCGTAATTATTTAGTTTAGACCAGTGCCACTTAGAGTGAGGTCCCTGGACTGGTGCTAGTCTACAAACTGTTGGTTACCAGATTGTGGCAAGCTAAGTCCAGAAATTGAGAATACACATTTAGAAACTTTTATAACAAGTTGAACAATTAATTGCTATGTCTTTTGAATCTAATAAAAATTTGAGGTTTATATTTTGTAGGTCTTTATTAAAGAATCCCAGATACCTTGGTAAACAAATTTATCCTGTATGAGACCAAAACTCAGGTCTCTACTAGGGAGGAAGAAAGTAAGGGAGGGTTACTGGGTAGGGCATCAACAGTATGGTTCGTGCAAAAAACAAAACCAAAGAACAGTGGGGATGACATTTCTCTGAGGAAAACTGTCAAATGCCAGATTAAAATGTTCTGGGTTGAGCGCTGAGGAGTAGGCTCTTCTTTTGGTTTTACTTACACATGTACACTCACCTATATTTCTACCACTCCTAAGGGGTAGTCCTAAGCAATCAGGTGGAGTTGTGCCTTTGAGAAGCCACACCCCAAAACCTGTTTCCCAGCTGGCCCAACATTACCTGTATTTTTTCTGATACCAAAGAGTTGGTCCTTAGAAAGCTATGATTGGTCTTCATCTGCTCGGCTGGCTCACAACAACAGCAAAAACAAAAGCAAAAAATAAAAATAGAAATCTACTAGACATGTAGGTGTGCCCAAAAGAGGCACATCCCATCATTTGGCCATCGTGACTATATGGTCTGTGGCCGCAGATTTCAAATTTTCAGCTGAATTCACAGATGAAGAAACATGTTTAACATCATAACTCAGTCTATCTGAAATCATTGTTTCACAAAACAGTACTTATCTTTACTGTATAAATGCATACCATTAAAAAATCTGCACCACATGAGGCCCTTCTAGTTCCTTTTTCATTTTTTAAATGTTGATTTTGTTCAACTAAATTAATTTCACAGCCCACCCAATACTTTGCAACCTGTGGTTTGGAAAGAATAGCTGTTAAGGGATGAGGTGTAACAATTCCCAATTCAAGAGACCTTTAGAGAGGTGACAAATAGCCCTATGTGAAACGTTTTAGCACCCTTTGTATCTGCTTCAAGACTTGAGCCCTAACCCAGAACAAGGCTCCTGCACTTATTTTTTGCCTCATCATCTTCCCTGACTTCAGAGCTCTGGCCTCTAAATCCGCTGCTTTAGCAGTGAGAAGGCCGAAAGGCCCTCCAGGCTGTGCATGGAGCCGGAGTTGCCCTAGCAACACTTGGCTATAATTGACTCCTGCTCTAGCCTAGTCTACTTCTCTGCACTAAGGGATGTGGCCCGTTTTCTCCCACTTTTCATAACAATTTCTCCATTTTTGTTACATAGATACGACTCTTTTTATTCCTTCCTCCCAACCCCCATTACTGGTCAGATTCTTGGCACACATCTCCCTGGCACTCTCTACATTGTCAAATATTCGCTCTGACATGATTAAATACTCTCTGAGATGGATGATTTGCATTTCTTTCAGATCACAAACAGTCTCTAGTGCTAGTCAATTTAACTCATAAATCACAAACTCAAATGTAGGCAGGGGATAAGCAGTCACACAAAACCCTAAGTGGGGACTGTAACCCTTTTTAAAAGAAGAAGTGGCTACTCTGTCCAGCTGAATTTGCCATAAAGAAAGGCACATTCACTTGGCCAGAACCTTTGAACTTTTCCAGAGAAGCCATAAAATCTGGGTCTTTATATGAATTCTACTAATTTTTATATGCTGACAAGTAATTTAAAAATAATTTTAAAAATTTTATAGCCAAATCAAATACATCTATGGATTGGATCTGTTTACCAAGCTACCAGTTTCCAAGCTCTGTTTTAAGCTCTTTTATCTTCTGTTTTGCATTTGGACTTGATGTCCTTTGCCATTTGGGGCCAACAAAAACAGTAACTGGGCTTAAATTAGCTCTAAATTTTTCTCCCTTCCAGATAGATGTCCACAGTAATTGAGTAGGATTCTTTAAAGATATGTTCATGGGGCAAAATTAGTTGGATCCACTGTCTCTGCTGGGCACTGGAAAAGCCAAATGTACCTATTATTCTGTTCCAGTCTATTCTAGTCATGTAATGAGAATGTAAGGCTGGCCACTGGAGAAAACCCCGGCCTCTTAAGGGAAAGAAGTCCTTTCTTTGGATATCCCTTTGACCAAATTCATTAGTTAAATGATGTTTCCTTTCTTGTGTTCTCACCTGTCCATGAAATAGAAACATTTGTCCATTAAGGAGTATTGGAAAGAAAATTTCCCAGAAGCCCCTTTCTACCTGCTTTTACCCCCCACCTCCTCTCCACAGTGACTTGATAGGTGAAGACTCCAAAATGTAACTGAGTACTTGTTGCTCACCCCTTGCTGAACTCCTTTGCCCATAGCGCACCTACCTATGTTCTCTCTGCCCTTCCCTGTGGTCAGCCTAATAGGGCCAGAAGGCTGCAGGTGAATGAGCAGGGTAAGGGACTGCTGCCCAGGTACATCAATCCTCCTAGAATGGTGCAAAAGTCAAGTTTTTGGATGAATGAATTGGAAACCCGTTTCAGGTTGAAAGTCACAGAACCATTCTCTAAGCCAGTCTTGCCAACAATACATCTCAATATTCTGATTTCTCTTTGATTTCTGTGTTTATTTCTTAATTAGCTCAGAATTCAGGGGGAAGGAATGGGATGATTACATGACCTATAGAGAGATCCCAACTGTGTTTAGGTGGAGAAACCTTGATAAATGTATCCAATGCCTGGCATTTGAGGCAAAGAATTTTTCTTTGTTGGAGTGTAGTGACTGGAATGTACAGGTGTTAAATGCACACGTGCCTCTTTTCTTTTTCATAAGGGCAGGTGCTTTAGAAACCACTGGCCATGCACATAATTGATTTTGAGAGTTTGCAGCAGATTATATGGTCATTGCTATCCATGTGCACATAACCGCTTTTTAAATTTTGAGATGGGCTCTCACTATGTTGCCTGGGCTGATCTTGGGCTCAAATGATCCTCCTGCCTCAGACTCCCAAGTAGCTGATATTACTGGTGTGTCACTGCACCTGACTAATAACTGGTTTTTTTATAGACAACAACCTTAGAAAGCACAGGCTTCACAGGTTTTTGACCTTACACTGTGGCTGGTGTCTAAAAGCATACAGGCTCATGTGGACCCTAAATAAGAATAAGCAGGAATTTGAGTATTAGGAAAATAATATTCTAGCCATGGTTAAGGTTTATCTCAAAACGTGGCTTCGATGCCAGCCATGGTGGCATACACCTGTAATGCTAGGACTGGGGAGGCTTAGGCAGGAGGATCACATGAGTTTGAGGTCAGCTTGGGCAACATAGTGAATTCAAAGACAGCCTGAATTATAAAGCGAGACTCTGTTTAAAAAAAATACAAAGCAAAACAAAGCAAACAAACAAAAAATTCCATCACAACTTCAACAATCAGGCCTGAACCTGATTAGATGTCTGAACAAATTGTTTGCTGTTTGTTCTGTATTTCTCAGCCAGAATTACAAGATGCGACTTTAAACTGCAAAAGTAACTAAATTCTGGCAGGGAATGGTGGCAAATGCCTGTATTCCCAGCACTTGGGAGGCTGAGGCAGGAGGATTTCTGCGAGTTTAAAGCCAGCCTGGGCTACATAGTGAGTTCAAAGCCAGACTGAACTGCATAATGAGACCCTGTCTCAAAAAAAAAAAGCTAAATTCCATGTGAAGCATAAAGTACTAAACAGTGAGATTAAAATGTCATATACATTTTAACAGGTGATATTCTATGAGTATTGTTCCTCTATCTTGTTCTGAATTGTAGTCTCTCATTCCTTTTGTGGTGCTAGGGATTGTACCCAGGACCTTGCACATGGTAGGCAAGTGCTCAGCCACTAAGATATATCCCCAGCCCATTCTTAAGGAAAGCAATAAAACTATGAAGGAGCCGACTTCTTGAATTATTTTGATACATTCAAAGACTCCTAGACTCATTCCCCTACCATCATCTATATGTATAGTCTCAGTTTGGCTCTAGATTTATTAGTTACATAAGCCATGACAATGACATTTAGAATTTTAAAGACCTAGACAGTTAGCTTTACTTAGGAAGCGGGAATTTTTAAAAAAATCAAGGTACAGATTTTTAAGTTCTCAAAGAGAGAACTTATCATACAAAGTATATATCACCTTCTGGAATTGAGGTAAAGAAACAAGTCATAAAACTATTAAAATTCCTAAGGATAAGCAAACATACTTTAAAAAACAACCTTCTCTAGGAATATGGTTTGGTCATAAAATCAAGAAGGTACTAGATCTCTTCAGAACAAAGCTTCACACTGCTTTATTTGAGAACCAAATGACATAATATCTGGAATTTGCTTTAAAATTCTCCAGAAAAAAATGTATGAATACATGATTAAAGTTGGAAAAATGTTTATAATTGTTGAATCAATGTGATTAATTCATTATAATACTCATAGGGGCTCATTGTAGTACCCTTCTTAATTTTGTATGTTTGAAGTTTTCCATATTACAATCCTAGAAAAAATATTAAAATAAGCTTTGTTCTTACTGTCAGAACAAGAGCAGTGAGAAAATGAAAGAAAAATACAGGCAGTTATACTGTTTAAGCTGGAGAACAAAGAGGCATTTTCCCAGGAAAATGTGACCTTGGATAATAGGTTACACTGAGGGAAAAGAAGCTACACCCAAGATCTTGTGGTTCTTAAAGATGTAACTAAAAAGCAGGGAGATATTTTAATTGCTACTAGTACGTAGTTGTCTGAATGTCAAGGAACTGGGGAAAAATCGGTAGAGAAGAAAAAAAAGCCCTGAAATTATTGTACTGGTGAAAGTCCAGACCCACATTGCTTTCGAACAGTGTGGCACTACAGATGCCCTTAGAGTCTATATTTTTTTCAATTTAATGTAATACAAGTAGATATTAACAAGGAAAATAAAAACAATTCTATGAAAAAATAATTGTAACAAAAATAGAGAATAACAATGGTAAATACAATGTATCATGATCTTAAAAGAATATATTTTCATTTGCTAATCTCTCAACTCATTTCCTAATAACACTATACCTTTATTGCATAAAATGTTTTAATTATTAGCAAAGTATCTGACACTCAGTATAATTTTGAACAATTTCTTCCTATTTCAAAATATCTATTATACTTTTTGGGTTTTGTTTATACTTTCAGTTTCTCACATCAGAGAGATAGTGCTATATTTAGATATATCTGTTCTATTTATACCAGTTAGAGTATAGTTTCTTTTTTTTATTTTGAGGCTGGGTCTTGATTTGTAGTTTTGTAGTTCAGGCTGGCCTGAGCTACTATGTAGCTCATGCTGGCCTCTAACTTGGGAGGATCCTCCTGGCTCAGCCTCCTGAGTGCTGGGATTACAGGCAGGCACCACCACGCCTGGCAAGAGTAGGGTTTCAAGGTACATCCACTTACCTAGAAATGCCTCAAATTTATCCTTCTTTATGGGTGACTAGTACTCCATTATATAAAAAACCCCACATCTTTCTATCCATTCATCTGTTGACGGGCATTTGGGTTGTTTCCAAGATTTAGCTATTACAAACTATGCCACTATAAACATGGGTGCCCATATATCATTGTGTATGAGGTTTTAATTATTTTGGGAAGATACATAGAAGGAGAATAGCTGGATCAAATAGAACCTCCGGTCCTAGTTTTTTGAGGAATTTCTACACTGATTTCCACAGCAGTTGCACCAGTCTGCACTCCCACCAACAGCGGAGAAGGGTTCCTTTCTCCCCAAAGCCCCATCAGCATTTGTTGTTGGTTGGTTTCTTGATAGCAGCCATTCTTTTTGGAGTGAGATGGAATCTCAGCATTATTTTGTTTTGCATCTCTCGAATGAACAGTGATGTTGAACATTTTTATCATGTATTTATTTGCCATTTCTACTTCTTCATCTGAGAAGTGTGTATTCATCTCAGATGCCCATTTTTGGATTGGGTCTTTAAATTGGGGGGGGTGCTGGATTTTTTTCAATTCTAGATATTAGTTCTTTGTCCAAGGAACTGCTGGTTAAAATTTTTCCCACTCTATGGGTTGTCTTTTTACTCTGTTGGTGAATTCATTTGCTGTGTAAAAGCTTTTTAAGATGAGTTTCTAGTTGTTGTTTCTTTGTAGTGTTTCCTGTGAGGTCTGGATTTTGTTCATGAATTTTTTGCCTACTCCTATGCCCTCAAGCACTCTATCTATTCTCTCAGCAAATTTAATGTTTCTGTTTTAATATTTAGATCTTTGATCCTTTTTTGATTTTAGTTTAGTGCATGGTGAGAGACATGGGTCTAGTTTTAGTCTTCAGCATGTAGAAATGCCAGTTTTTCCAGCACCATTTATCAATGAGGATATCTTTCTTCTAGTGAACCTATTTGGCCCCTTTGTCATAAGATAAGGTGGCTGTGTGTGTTTGGAGTTCTTTATGCATCTTCCAATGTATTCCACTGATTCTCAGGTCTGTTCTTTTTTTTTTCTGCCAGTACCATGCTTTTTTTTTTAAATCATAGTAGCTCTGTAGTATAATTTCAAATCAGTGTTTGTGATGCCTCCTGCATTGCCTTTGTTGCCCCAAATTGTTTTTTTTATTCTAGGTCTCTTCTGATTCCAAATAAATTATAGGAATGATTTCTCTAGTTCTGTTAGGTATGCTAATGGCATTTTGATTGGAATTACATTAAACCTATATAACAATTTTGGAAGTATGGCCATTTTCACTGTTAGTTCTTCCTACCCACAAGCAAGGGATATTTTTCCATTTTGTGATATTTTCTTTGATCTTCTTTTTCAGAGTACTGTAATTTTCTTTTTCTTTCTTTCTTTTTTTTTTTTTTTTTGGTACCAGGGATCGAACTCGGGTCCTTGCGTTTGTGAGGCAGGCGGTGGAACCACTGAGCTAAATCCCTGTCCCCTGGAGTACTATAATTTTCAATGTAAAGGTCTTTTACTTCCTTTGTAAGATTGATTCCTAAGTATTTCATTTGTTTGATGCTATTGTGAAAGCTATTGTTTCACTCATTTCTCTCTCAGTGAGTTTGTTATTTGTGAACAGGAATGCTACTGATTTTTGAGTGTTCACTTTGAATCCAGCTATGCTACTGAATTTGATTATTAAATCTACAAGTCTTTTGGTTGAATTTTTGGTGTCTTCTATGTAAGGTATCATGTCATCCACAACTAATGATAATTTAATTTCTTCCATTCCTATTTTTATTCCTTTTATTTCTTTCTCTTGTCTAATTGCTTTGGGTAATGTTTCCAGAACTATATTGAATAGGAGTGGTGACAGTGGTCATCTTTGTCTTTTTCCTGTTTTTAGAATGAAAGCTTTCAGTTTTTGTCCATTTAATATAATGTTGGCTGTAGGTTTGTCATAGATCACTTTTATCAGATTGAGATAAAGACCATCTATTCCAATTTTCGTAAGGTTTTTGTCATGAATGAGTGTTGGACTTTGTCAAATGATTTTTCTGCCTCTTTTGAGAGGATCATGTGATTTTTATCTTTGGCTCTGTTGGTGTGGTGTATTACATTTTTTAATTTGCTTATGTTGAATCCTACTTGGTCATGGTGTATAATCTTTTTGATGATTTGCTGCATTCTGCTTGCCAGTATCTTATTGAGAATTTTTGTGTCTATGTTCATTAAGGAGATTGGGCTATAGTTCTCTCTCTCTCTCTTTTTTTGGTACTGGGGATCAAACTCAGGACCTTGCGCTTTTGAGGCAGGCAGTGGAACCACTGAGCTAAATACCCGGCCCTATAGTTCTCTTTTTTGGTTGGGTCTTTCTCTGGTTTTGGTATCAAGGTAACACTTGCTCCCAGGAATGATTTTGGGAGTATTGCTTCCCTTTCAATTTCATTGAAGAATTTGAAGGGTAGTGACATTGAATATTCTCTAAATTTCTTGTAGAATTCAGCAGTGAAACTGCCAGGACCTGGGCTTTTCTTTGTTGGTAAATTTTTTTATTACATTTTCAATTTCATTGACTGATTTTGGGTTATTTAGAATTTTTATATCTCCTTGATTCAGATTTGATAATTCATATGTATCTAGGAATCTATTCATTTCTTCTGTATTTTTATCTTATTAGAGTACAGGTTCTTGAAGTAAGTATTGATAATCTTTTGGATTTCTACAGGATCTATTGTGATATTACGTTTTTCATTCCTAATTGAATGAATTTGAGTATTTTTGTTTCCCTTTTTTGATAAGGTTACCTAAGGGTTTATCAATTTTATTTAATCTTTCAAAGAACCAACTCTGATTCATTGATTCTTTGTATTGTTTTCTTAGTCTCAATTGCACTAATTTCTGCACTGATCTTTATAATTCTTTCCCTTCTGCAATCGTTGGGCTTGACTTATTCTTCTTTTTCTAGATGTCTGAGGTTCAACATTAGGTCGTTTATTTGATCTCATTCTGTTTTCCTGATGTGAGAATTTACCGTTAAAAATTTTTCTCTTAGGACTGCTTCCATTGCATCCCATAAGTTCTGGTATGTTGCACTGGCATTATGATTTAATTGTATATATTGTTTAATTTCTTCTTTAATTTCATCTGTGACCTATTGGTTGTTCAAGGGGCTGTTATTTAATTTCCACATTTATACAGTTTTTTGTGCTTCCTTTTGCCATTGATTTTTTTTTTTTTCTGAGACAGGGTCTTGCTATGTAGCTCAGACTGGCCTTGAACTCACTATGTAGTCCAGGCTGGCCTTGAACTTGTGGTAATCCTCCTGCCTCAACCTCCAGAGTGCTGGGATTATAGGCATGCATCGCCACACCTGGCTTTTGCCATTGATTTCTAATTTCATTGCACTCTGGTCAGATAATATGCATGGGACAATTTCAGGTCCTTTGCATTTACTTAAGCATTTTTTGTGGCCTAGTATATGGTCTATTTTGGAGAACATCCCATGTGCAGCTGAGAAGAATGTGTATTCTGATGTGGGGTGGAACACTCTGTAGGCATCCACTACGTCCATTTGTTCACAGGTTTGGTTCAGTTCTGATATTTTTTTTTCTTGTCTAATTGATCTATCCATTTGTGACAGTGGGCTATTGAGGTTCCCTATTACAATTATATTAATGCTTATTTGATTTTTCACATCTGTTAATATTTGTTTCATATAGTTGGGTACACTGGTATTTAGTGCATATATATTTATCACTGTTATCTCATAATCTTGGATTGTTCCCTTTACAAGGATGTAATGGCCTTTTTGTCTCTCTTAATCAGTCTTGGCTTGAAATCCACCCTATCTGCAAATAGAATAGCTATCCCTAATTTTTCTAGGCTCCTGTCCCATGGAGTAGTGTTTTCCATCCTTTGACTTACAGTCTATTAATTTCTTTTTGAGTTAAATGTGTTTCTTGTATGCAGCAAATTATTGGATCTTGTCTCTTAATCCATTCTGCCAGTCGGTTTCTTTTTGATTGGTGAGTTGAGACCGTTTACATTCATGGTTATAACTGAACTGTTTTGGCTTATCCTTGTCATTTTATTTTCCTGATGTTGGTTCCCTGTCTTTCTCCTCTGTTTAATTGTTTGCCCTACCTGGTGGCTTCTTTGTATTAGTGTTCTTGGAGTTGTAGTCTTCATTGTCTCTTTCTAAAATATCCTTCAGAACACTTTGTAGAGCTGGTTTAGTGGTCATGAATTTCTTCAGTTGTTCTTTTTCTTGGAAGTATCTTATTCTCCATTGAATTTGAAAGATAGTTTTTCATGGTACATCAAAC
The DNA here is from genome assembly GCF_000247695.1 of Heterocephalus glaber. The sequence goes on from NW_004624909.1 coordinate 913,156, forward strand.
TTGGTAGGAGGCTGTTTTTTTCAAAACCTGAAATATCTCACCCCAAGCTCTCTGTGGCTTAAGGGTTTGCATTGAAAAGTCTGCTGTGATTCTAATGTTCTTTCCTTTATGGGTGATTTGTTTCTTTCCTCTAACAGCTGTTAATATTCTGTTCTTATGCTGAATTTCTGGGATCTTGATAATTAAATGACTTGGTGTAGATTTATTTTGGTCATGGCTAACTGGAATTATATATGCCTCACTCACTTGCATGTTTGGGAAGTTTTCTGCCAATATTTTGTTGAACAGGCTTTTTATGACATTTGCACTATCTGAAACTTTCTCATTGACACTGATCAATCTTATATTGTCCTTCTTTGTATCATTTTTCAATTTTTTAATTTTAAATTTAATTTTATCGGTAGATTTTAGGTATACAATATAATGACATTCATCATTGGAAATTTGCACCTTTATATAATCTCTCTTGGTTCTTATTTTTTCCCCCTTCCCCTCCCCTCCCTTCAACCCCTCCATTGCTCCCTATTTACAAAGACTTTGTTTCCAGTTTATCATTTTCTCGTATTAATTCCTTTCCCTTCTTTCCTTTCCCCTACCCCTCAAACTTTATGTTCCACTTTGCCCCTTTTCTTCATATTTCACATTATCTATTATACAATTTAGTCCTCATTTACACTTTCAGTTTCTCATACTAGAGAAACTATTTGCTATTTACACATGTGCATCCTATTTATTTCGCTAAAGAGTATCGCCTCAGTGTGCATCCATTTAGCAATAAATGTCTCTAATTTCTCATTTTTGATGGCTGAGTAGTACTCCATTTTATTAAAAAACACATTTTCTTTATCCAGTCTCCAGCCTTCTTTATCTTTACCCAGCCTTGATGGGCATTTGGGCTGCTTTCAAATGTTACCTATTACAAACTGTGCTGCTATGAACATGGGTGCACATATATCACTGTGGTAGGATTCTTTTAATTCTTTGGGCAAGATACCCAGCAGGGGAAGAGCTGGGTCAAATGGGATCTCTAACCCTAGTTCTTCGAGGTATCTCCATACTGATTTCCACAGTGGTTGCACCAATCGACACTCCCACCAGCAGTGGAGCAGGGTTCCTCTTTCCCCACAGCCCCGCCATCATTTGTTATTCGTTGATTGCAGGATAGAGCCATTCTTTCTGGGCTGAGGTGGAATCTCAGCATTGTTTTCATTTCCAACTCTCGAATGACCAGTGATGTTGAACATTTTTTCAAATGTTTATTTGCCATTTCTACTTCTTTGTCTGAGAAATATCTGTTCATTTCAGATGCCCATTTTTGGACTGGGTCTTTACATTTGTGAGTTCTGATTTTTTTAAGTTCTTAATAGATTCTAGATAGTAGACCTTTCTCTGAGGAACAGCAGGTGAAAATGTTTTCCCACATTGTGGGTTGTCTCTTCACACTGCTGGTAGTTTCTCTTGCTGTATAGAAGATTTTTAATAAGAAGAGATCCCACTGGTTGATTGTTTGTGCTAGTTCACAGTCAGCTGAGGTTTTGTTCATAAAATCTTTCCCTACACCAGTGTCTTCAAGAGTTCTACCTAACTTCTGTTCTAGCCAGTTCAACGTTTCTGTTTTAATATTTAGATATTTAATCCATTTCGATTTTAGTTGAGTGCATGGTGAGAGATACAGGTCTAGTTTTACTCTTTGGCAAGTTGAAACCCAGTTTTTCCAGCACCATTTATTAAAGAGGCTATCTTTCCTCCAGTGAGGGTGTTTGGCTCCTTTGTCAAAGATGAGATGGCTGAGTG
>NW_004624909.1:929343-964095 GCF_000247695.1 Heterocephalus glaber
TTATTAATCATGTCTTGCACCATGAGCAAAATCTTTGCTGTTATCTGAGTAATTATTTCTGATTTCATTTTTCCCAGATCTTCTTTTGTTGCCAGCTCAGAGAGTCCTGGTGGTTGAGTATCAGACTGTTCCATCTCGTTTCCCTTTGGGGTTGCTGTAGGTGATCCAGAAGTCTGTTTTTGAGACTTGTTTACGTGTCTTCTCATTTCCACGGGAGGGGGTGCTTCTGGCGCCCACGCGGCTCACCTTTTCTGCCCTAGGAGCTTGGGATGGCATTGGGGGAGCTTCCTTCTGGGTTCTGGGACCACCTCAGCTTCTCTGCCCTAGGAGCCTGGTGTAGAGATGGGGAGATTTTGTAAATTTCTTATGCTTGTAAATGCTTATAAGTTTCTTATGGTAGATAACTTTATCTCTAGTATTTAGGCTTCCCTAGGAAATGTCTATTTTTTCAGTGATTTCTTCTGGGTGTAGATAGTTCTTGATCTTTGTTTATGTGCCAAGATCTTACCTTCCTAATTTATTAAGGATAGAAAGTTGCTATTTATTTGGCTCAGCATTCAATCCTTTGGTACTGGATGATGCTGATGGTTATGGCTCCAAAAAAATCAGTATTGTTACAAAACGGTGAACAACTGATTACAACAGGTAGGACATTTTGCCTAAAGTAGTACAATTAGCAACATCAATAGCATCAAGCATAGCCTAGAAACTGACAAACTGTGATAACTATTAATTTGGTACCTTTAACCATTGGAGCAAGATCTACAGTTATATAACACAATCCAACATAAACCAGGAACTTGTATGCAATGATTTTCCCCTTAATGGAGTGATTTTACCCTCTTGGGGAAATTTAAGAGAGGGGGCAAAACAGAGACATAAATGAAGGAAAATGTAGTAGAAGCAAGGGTGGAGGACAATAGACAGTCACCCATGGTTTGGGAAACTGGAGAAGAGGGCAGGAGAGAAAGTCTGAAAGATAAAGCAAAAGAATACTGAAGTGAACCAGAGAGACAAGAAACAATTTTCACTCACATGAAGATATCATAAGATCAAGAGAAATAGTTGATGAAAGAGAGAAAGAAGATGAATAGAACAAGAAAAAAAAAGATAAATCCTAAACAAAACAAAAAACAACCAGGCAGAAAAAGGAAGCAAAACCAACAAAGAAAGAAAAAATAAATAAAGAATAAAATTTCTGTGGAATCCACAGTTGTGTGGTAGTGTCCATGGCAGGTAGTGTCCCAAAACTGTGCTGTGTACTCCTGCCAAGTCTGCAATAGGATTAGTGCTGAATTCAAGTTTGATCTTGTGGGAGCTCAGGCGAGTCTTCAGCCAGCAGCTTTTTGGATGTCTTTCTCTGACTCACCCAAGCCTCCTCACGGTGACTTGCTGTGCTGCCCTTAGGCAGGGACAGCCTGGGGATGCTCCCAATTCTGTGTACAGTTGGCTCCACTCAGTCTTTGCACAGCCTCCTCTGTTTCACTCCCGCTGGGACTTCTCCATCCTGTCCCAAAGCTCACAGAGTGGGGGCAGGGGGAGGTGCTGCAGTTGTTTAAATCCCAGTCTCAGGAGTCTGCATCTTTCTCTCAAACCACTGGTTATCACTCACTTCTTTCAGCTGTGCTGAGGTCCCTAACTTTGGAGTGCACAAAAGAAAAAGAAAAGAAAAACAAGGAGTCGGCGACCCTTCTGTTGCGGAGGAAGCAGAGTTCTGATCACTTGGCTCTGTGTTTGCCAGCAAAATCCGCTGCCAGGCTGTGGTGTCCTTTGCGCAGAGGAAGCCTAAAGAGACAAGAGGCCTTCTTTCCCAAATCTATCCTGTGTGGCTTGAGTTAGCTGCACCTTTTCAGTCCATCAGTTTCTCGGGGGCTTCCCAGTACGGCGATTTTTGCTTGGCGCTGCCCGCACCGCTGGTAGCCCTGTGGGCTGATGAGGTGTTTTATGAAGTCCCGTGCTTATTATTTATTTGATCTACTTGTCTCTTATTTCAGATTGGTTTTGGCATCAGGATGTATGTCCCTCCCTTTCTTCCAATTACCTGAGTTTTTAGTTGATTTTTCTCTGAGGAGGTCCAAAGTGACTCCTCCTCCTTTCAGCCATGCTGAACCCCCTCAGAGTCCACATTTAAAGCAATTGGGAGAAAATCCCCTGATAGGCAAAGTGCACCCAAGATGTTCAGAGTGTAATTCTTAGAACCTTTGAATATGATTACATTACAAAAGGGATTTTGCAAATGTAATTAAGAATATAGACTTTAAAATAGGAAGATTATCCTGGATTATCCAGATGGTCCAGCTAGATCATTTTAGCATGAGCCTTTAAAAGCAGAGACCCTACCCTGGCTGGGAGAAGAAATATGGCAGAAGGAGAAGTCAGAGAAATTTCAAATGTAAAATACAAAGGTCAAATGCAAAAATGGGACAAAGGCCTCTAGGAGCCAAGGGTGGCCCCCAACTAACATCCAACAAGAAAACAGGACCTTCAATACTACCAGCATAAAAAGGTAGATTTGGAGAACAACCCTAATGAATTTGGGGGCAGATTCTTCCCAGAGCCTCCTGATAAGAGCCCAGCTGGGCACTATCTTGATTGTGGCCTTGTGAAACCCGAAGCAGAGAAACCAGTTCAACCAATCCAGTCTTCTGACCTACAGAACAGTGAGAGAATTTATATTTTCAAGATTCTAAATTTGTGATAATTTGTTACAACAGCAATAGGAAATTACTACACATCATCATAGTGAGTGGATACATAAAATTTGAACATATTTATGAAGGGAAAATTAAGATTGTTGTAAAATATACATTTGAGATGAGTTTCAAGGCAACACAATTATGAGTGGGAAGCAGATATGGCATGTCCTTGTGGGAAAATGCTCAAGACATGTATGGGTTTAGGACTCTAAGAGAAGGAAACAGGTACTCTTTCAGGATACCTATTACAGGAGAATCAGGCAAGTCAATGACAAATTATGTTAAGCCTGGGAAAGATACTGAATTTAGTGGGAGAATACCTACTGGTGGAATTATCCAATTCTGCTGAGGTAAAATAGGCAAGAATTGTTGAACAGTAGGTGTTTTTGCCAGATCCTGAATTTCTTGATTGCACAACTTTCATGATAATTAACCTTTCAACACCAAATATAGAGGAGTCTGTTAGGGAAACAAATATTTAGGCCTGAAAGTAAAATTAAAGGAAAAGTGAAGATAGGACTAGGGTGTAGCTCAGTGGTACAGTGTATATCTAGCACATGCAACACCCTCAATTTGGTCCCTGGCACAAAATAAAGGAAAAAAAAAGAAAAACAAAGGAACACACTGTGATTCAAAAGTAGTAGCCACCAAGTGGAAGTGGTGATGCACACCTGTAATCCCAGCATTCAGGAGGCTGAGGCAGGAGAATTGCCCTAAGTTTGAAGCCAGCCTGGACTACATAAGGAGTTTAGGCCAGCCTAAATTACAGAGCGAGACCCTTTCTCAAAAAAAAAAAAAAAAGTACCCGCCAGGTTAGACATTCCTAATTATCCTTCAATATCAATTTCTCATCTTCTTTCAAAGTACAGATGGTCCTAGGCTTATGATGGTTTGATATAGGACTTTTTTGGCTTTATGATGGTGCAAAAGCAATACACATTCAGTAGAAATTATATTTCTACTTTTTTTCCTGTGCTTGGGATTGAACCTGGGGACTTATATATGCTAGCTAAGCATTCTATCAGTGAGCTACATCTCTAGCCCTGAAGTTTGATTTTGATCTTTTCCTGGGGTAGTGATAATGTGGTACAATATTCTCTTGCCATGCCAGGCAGTTCCCAATCAGTGATGTGATCACAAGAGTAACCAATTCATACTGTATAGTGCACTGTGTTGCTAGCATCTTTTGGATATTGTGTTTGTGTTTTCTTATCCCATCATGTCTATAAAAGTCCCATTTGCATCTCCTGCTTCTAGTGAGAAGAGGAAAGCAATTACTCTTGAGATGAAACATGGGATAATTGGCCAGCATGAAGGTGGCAAGCCAGGAATGGCTATCGTGTGTGAGTTAGGACTTTCACAATTGATGACTTCAACCATTTTAAAGGATATGAAGTAAATCCTTATAATTGTAAGGCACCAAACTCACAAATATCAGTGAAATCTATTGTCATTATGAAGAGTTTGGCTGATTGATGATATAGAAAAATTACATGTCATATTTTTGGGAGACCAGATATAAAAGAGCATACCACTTAACCTACTGAAGATATAGGCAAAGACAAGTATTTTTCATATGTCAAAAGAGGATGGATATGATCCTATATATACACAAATGTTTCAGCAAGTCATGAGTGGTTGCAACACTTCAAAAGGCATAGTGATTTTCATACAGTGAAGGTCAGTGGTGAGGCAACAAGTGCCAGAACTGCAGGTGCCAAAGTTTTTAAAGAACAGCTGCATAGGACGATTGTGAATGAGAAATATTTGCCAGAAAAAATATTTAAGGTCAATGAAATGACCTTGTTCTGGAAGTGCATGATGGAGTGCTCATGTGAATTTATGAATTAAAAGAATTATTATAATAAAAGACACATTGCTATTAATCCCCCTCAAAATACTCCCCCTTACTTTGAACATACTTATTCCATCATTCTTGCCACTTTTTAAATTTGTACACATATTTAACAGTACACTTTTCCACAGAATACTAAGAGCACTTTCCTTCATATTTTATAGAAGGGCTTGAAACATAGACTTTCTATTCATATTCATAACATAGTACACCAAATCTAACTCCTAAATAGAATTTAAAGGCTTAATGGGAAAAATCAGGGGAGGAAAAAAGTGTGTAAATTTATTTTATATAGCTGGGTGAAAAATAAATTTGAGAGAGAGAGTAAATAAAATTTAATATGGCCTCACATGCCCTGAAGGAGGTGGTGCCCGATTTGGAGGGGTAATCATAATGTCCAGATAATCGCCTATTTGGAACTTCTGTGACTGCACAGTCATAAAATCACCTGTCCAGTTTCTGCCAGACATGGTGCTGCCAATCTCCTTAACTCGACAGCCAGGTCTTTTAAGATCTATAGAAACAATAGCAAAATTAAAGTGTGTACACTTCTTTCTAGCTTCTGGGTATTTTTTTAACTAAACTAGTTAGTTCTTTCAAAGTTGCATCCATCCAGTTGTAGATCTGCAGCTTGCTGGATGGGACATTGCCACAGAGACCTCTTCCATGCAGCGGTGGTGGTGGCCATTCATGGTGGTGAAGACCCACAGCAACAGAGGACATGTCTTCTCATGGTTGATTGGCTTCTCAGGCTCCTTCTTAATTTCCTCCTGGGTAACAAGCAACTAGACTGCCATCTTCTTCCTTTTGCTTGCCCTGACCTCCAACCTCTTGCCACTTTTTGAAGCAGCTCTGAAGTCCTATTTCATGAGTGTCTTTATGAGGTGTGATAAAAAATACGGTGAATGATGCTGCCAACTGTCATCCAGTGGAAAGGCAGGGTCTTAAAAAATATTATGTGTCCTCATCTACCTTATTCATTAGATCTGGCACCATGCAACTTTTAGCTCTTCCTCAAACTCAAAATGATAAGGAAAGGTAAATATTTTGAATTGATTCAGGATATCAAGGCAGCCATGACAGTGCAATTAAAAACACACAAAAGAGCATTTCCAGCTAACCTGGAACTTCTCCAGAAAGTGGCAGAATGTGAACAAGTGCTGGGTGTGGTGGCTCATGCCTATAATCTGAGCCACTCCTCCTTTGAAGCAAGGAGGAGTATTTTGAATGGGATTAATAGCAATGTGTCTCTTACTGTAATAATTTTTAAAAATTTTAAATACTATCTGGATTCAAGGTATTCAAAGATAGTAAACACTGCCTTTGGGTGGAAATTTTCCAGGGTTCAAATTAAATTTACCACTCAAAAATTTCTAGAGAGTTCAGGAATATGAACAAGTGCTGAGTGTACTGGCACAAACCTATAATCCTGGCTACTCAGGAGGCTGAGTCAAGAGGATCCAAAGTTTAAGGCCAAGCTGGGGAATTTAGCTAGATCTTGTTTAAAAAAAAAGTAAAAGAGAAACTGGCTGGGAATGTAGCTTAGTAGTAGAGCACTTGCCTAATGTGCTCAAGGCCCTGGGTTTAATCTCCAGCACCACACACACACACACACACACACACACACACACACACACGCACATGCACAGATACACCTAAAACAACAATAATAAAACAAAAGTGATGTGAGCAAGCATATGATTCCCATTTATTATCACTGTAAGAAGAAAGCCTGGAGGACATTACCATTCTTCAGGCAAGAGAGTATTGCAGGCAAGACAAATCATACCACTTACACCAAATGTTTGCACAGGCTATTGAAGTAACTGAGTCTGGCTGAATGCTCTGAGAGTTTTGGAAAAGTTTTGACTTTCTAAGTGCTATCTGGGGCATTGCTGTAGCATGGAAAGAAGTCATACAGCAGTGGATGAACAGCATTTGGGAGAAAATTTTGAAGACACTTGAACACATTCAAAGGTTTTTAATAGATGCTCTATTGTTTTATACTTTTGTTGTTGTTGTTGTTGTTGTTGTTGTGTGTGTGGGGAGAGTACTGGGGATTGAACCCTGGGATGATCGACCACTGAGGTTTATTCCCAGACTTATTTTTTTGAGGTACTGGTGATTGAACCAGGGACTTCACACTGAGCTACATCACCAGCCCTTTTTATTTTTTATTTTAAGACAGGGTCTTGTCTATGTCACTAAGTTGCCCAGGCTGGGGTTGAACTCAGGATCCTCTTACCTCAACCTCTGATAGTGCTGGGATTACAGGCATGCATCTCTGCAACCTGGCTGAGACTGCTGTTGATGAAATAGCAAGCAACAAGATATTAGTCCTTGTGAAACAGCTAGAATTGGAGATTGATAAGGAGGATATTCATGAGCTTGTTGGCTAAAGAGCTTTCCAATGAGAAGCTGATCAAACTAGGGAAAGAAGTAAAATAAAAGTTGGGGCTGAGGAAGAAGTTATATCCAAGGTACTAAGAAAGTTCACAGCAAAGAAAATGGTGGAGGTGTTTACTATTATTAGCAGTCCCCTATGATATTACAAGAAGTGGACGTCAATTACAAGAGATTCACAAGAGCTGACAGGCAGATACACGATGCTTTTGTTGCTACACAGAAATATATAATTAAAATAAGAAACAAATTGTATAGTCAAACTTGGTATCTTCCTGAAGAATACTATGCCTATACTATACAATCAACAAACGTCGGGCTGGGGATTTAGCTCAGTGGTTCTGGTGCCTGCCTCACAAGTGCAAGGTCCCGAGTTCGATCCCCGGTACAAAAACAAACAAACAAAAAAACCAATGTCAATGCCCCTGTGCCTTCGACCATCTCTTCTCAAGCCTCATCAGATGACCCTGTCAGTGCAACATCCTCATCATCCAGCAATTAATGTTTGTGCAAGGGAATGTTTCAAACATTCTTCAGCCCTGGTAAGCTTTCACATTAATTGTGAGTACCCATACAACCATTCTGTTTTTCACTGCAGAACAACAGTCAATAAATTACATGAGATATTCAACCCTTTATTATAAAATAGGTTTTGTATTAGATGATTTTTCCCAGCTGTAGCCTAATGTAAGTGTTCTGAGCACATTTGAGGTAGGCTAGACTAAGGTATGATGTTTGGGAGGTAAAGTATGTTAAATGCATTTTCCACATGATATTTTTAGCTAATGATGGGTTTAACAGGATGTAACCTCATAGTAAGTTGAGAAGCATCTATCATTATCTTTTTAGGTATGTACATACTTGTTCAGATAAAGGTTGTATTTCTCCTTTTCTACTGCAGCTAGGTGTGACTATTAGCCAATTGGACGTGACTGGAAATAATGTACACCTTTTCAGTCAAGCTCTTACTATGAAAGAAATGGATTTCTCTTTCTTTACCCCCTCTATCCAGTTGACATATGTAAGCCATGTCTACCATGTGGATGCAATCATCCTATTAGTGATGAGGAGAATGACTGAATCTCTGGATAACCTCACAGAATACAATGGACCCTTGACTTATGAACTTAATTTGTTCCGGAGGTCTGGTTGTAACTCAAGTTGGTCAATTGAAGGTTTAGGCTCCTTGACACAGCATTCAAAGTATCTCTCTTGTACACAGGCAGATCTCAGTGTCCTTAGAGAGTCATTGGCCCAGGATTTCTCAGTTAACCCCACACAGGAAAGGATGTTGTAATGTTCCTTCCAGAACTCTTTAAGAGTTAAATCTGTATCTGACCCCATGTGGAAGTACAATAGGCTGGCACTTGGGTCATAACTCAAGACTTTGGTTGTAAGTTAAAATTAGAATTCCAGTCATAAGCCAAGTTCTTGATATGCCAGGCCAGTCATAAGTCGAGAGTCCACTGTAGTTACCTCACTGTCCCCATACTGCTGCCTTCTGCTGTTTATTCTAAGGTAAATAAGTTTCTGTTTTAGTTGGCCTCTGTTAATTTGGGTCACTGTTGTTTGTTTAAAACAGGATCTTGCTATGTAGTTCAGGCTGGCCTTGAATTCATTATGTAGCCCAGACCAGCCTTGAACTCACAGCAATACTCCTGCCTCAGCCTCCCCAGTGTTGAGATTACAGATGTGCACCACCATACTCAGCTAGACATATATCTTAACTAATATAGTCATGTACCTGCTAGAAATGGAAAAGTGACCAAACTAACAAACAAATTAAATTCTTACAAATTTAGCTAAGCTTCTGGCTCAAGATGGTAATTTTATAGTTTGCTAAAGCCAGTCCTCAGCCCGGTTTCAATAAATCTAGTGTAAAGTATTTCAAACTTTTTATTGTGAAAAATCTCAAACATATAGAAAACTAGCACAATGACTATGATTATGCCTACCACTCAATTTCAATGATTGTTAGTATTTTGCCATATTTGTTTTATCTATCCCTTTAGAAAACAAAACCATTTTTCCTCTGCCCTTATACCACAATCAACAGACTTCTGTAACCCTAGGTGTTTAGATTTCTCCCCATCAGCAAGCAAAGCAAGTCTGCAGCAGAGGATACTAGCTGGTATCCTCAATCTGGCACTGTCTACTTGGAAAGAGCATTAGATCTCACAGGGTGACAGCTTGGTCCTTAAGACTGCCTCCTTCCTTTAGATCCCAGTAGCAAGCCCCTGGTTGTTTTACCTGGTCTTCTGACTAGGCAGCTATAAATTTGGGTTCCTGCATCTACCTTGTGTTTCATTAATTTGTTTGAGTAGATGATAGAACTCAAGGAAACACTTAAGTTTATTGGTTTACTACAAAAGATATTACAAAAGATACAGATGAAGAGATGCATAGGGTGAGGTATGGGAAAAGTGCAAAGCTTCTATGCCCTCTTTGGGCTCACCACTCTCCAGGAACCTCCATGTGTTTAGCTAGCTATCTGGAAGCTCTTCAAACCTTGTCCTTTGGCTTTCTGACAGAGGCTTTATTATTTAGGTTGGTGATTGCATTAGTTATTTTCTCTCATTGCTGAGACAAAATACCCAACAACAAATTTAGAAGGGAAGGGGTTTATCTGGCTTACAGTTCGTAGAGGTGTCAGTCCATAATTGGCCGACTCCAAGGCAGGGATGACAAATAGGCATGGCAGAGCAGAAACAACATGGTGCACACAAGGCAACAAAGGCAACAAGAGAGGGTTTAACAGCATATTTCTGCTCCTTTTATCTTATTCAGACTACTTAGGGTGAGTAGCACTCACACCTTTAATCCTAGTGCCCTTAGCATTGCATCATGAATCAATGCCAGCTTCACATACTCTGAATCAATCCTATGACCACATGGGGCTTTGGGGGGACATCTAGACCCAAACCATAATAGTGATCAACTTTACCTACAGATCCTCCTTCTCCCCTAGAGGTTGAGGAGTGGGACTGAAAGTCTCCACCTTATAGTCCTGCCTTGGTGTTTGGGTGACCAGTCCCTATCATAAAGCCACCTACCGTATTTCCCTCAAAATAAGACCTAGCAGGAAAGTAATCAGCCTTAGCTACTCTGTAAAGCAGGTAAGGGAAAGATAGGCTGATGGGGGCTGGCATTTTTGATCTCTAGTTTTCAAGGCTGATTATTTTCCTACTAGGCCTTATTTTTCAGGGAAAGGGGATAGAGGTTATCAGGCATCAGTTAACTCATTAGCATATGAAAGACACCATCACTTCTAGGCCAGGAAGTAGGGATGAAGACCCAATCCACACCATCATATTATCTATACTTTTTTGTATGTGTGTGGTACTGGAGGTTGAACTCTGGGCCTTCCTACTGAGCTACCTCCCCAGACCTTTTTTATTTTGAGACAATGTCATGTTAAATCGCTCAGGTTGGCCTTGAACCTCTGATCCTCTTGCCTCAGCCTCCCAAGTAGCTGAGATTACAGGTATGGGTCATCATGCCTGGCTCAATCTAACTAATTTTTTGAATCATCTGAAAGTGAATTGACTATGTCACTCCTAAATACTTCCATATTCATCTTAAAAGAGAATTCTCTTATATAACTACAAAACCTTTATTGCACCTAAGACATGAACAAAAATATTCTAGTAATAGCATTTTAATATAATCTACTAATATCATTGAAACCATATTCAGATTTCCCTAGTTGTTCCCCAGATGTCTTTCATAGATTTTAAAAACCATGGTTAAGGCTTGTGTTTTGCATTTTGGTTAGGTCTCTTTAGTTTGTTTGAATTAGGAAGAATGTCCCATCTTTTCATGAAATATCTTTAAAGTCAAAAAATGGACAGCTAAGAACTGAGACTGGAAGTCCCATTTGACCCGGCTATTTCCCTGCCGGGGATCTTCCCCAAGGAATTAAAAGAATCATACCACAGTGATATATGTGCACCCATGTTCATAGCAGCATAATTTGTGATAGCTAAAACTTGGTAACAACCCAAATGCCCATCAACTGGAGACTGGGTAAAGAAAATGTGGTGTGTGTGTGTTTTTTTAATAAAATGGAGTATTACTCAGTCATAAAGAACGAGAAACTAGAGACATTTATAGCTAAATGGATGCATATTGAGGCCATACTCTTAAGTGAAATAAATAGGGCACACATGTGTAAATACCGAATAGTTTCCCTAGTGTGAGAAACTGAAAGTGTAAATAAGGACTAAAATGTATAATAGGTCATGTGAAATAGGAAGAAAAGGTGCAAAGGCGAAGGGGAAATGGGAGGGGTAGGGGAAAGGAAAGAAGGAATGGAATTAATATGAGAAAATGATAAAATGGAAACAAAGTCTTTGTAGATAGGGAGGGATGGAGGGGTTGAAGGGAGGGCAGGGGAAGGGGGAAAAATAAGAACCAAGATGGTTATGTAAAGGTGCAAATTTCCAATGATGAATGTCATTATATTGTATACCTAAAATACTACACTTGATCTTAGCCAAAAGACCAAGAAGTGATTATTGTATACCTAAAATGTACCAAAATAATTAATAAAAAAATTGATAGCAGCATACAAAACAGGAGATCTCCAGGGGTTGGAAACAGAGAAAGAACCCCTAAAGGGAAGAGAGAGATATGTAGTAATAACGAGGGAATCAGAACTGTCACTGGCAGCAGGGGCTGGTGTTTCAGTTCTGCTTAGGCAAGGGAGCAAAGGCCCCACATGTGTCAAGAAGCAGCCTAGAATAAGCAACACTTCACATATGAATATTAAAGCAAAAGATGTATCATTTTTTAACCTTTAGACAGACAAAAATTTAAAAACCTCCCAGAAGTGCTGGGGAAATAAGCATATTCCTGCACTGCTGGTGGAAATATCAACTGGTTTAACTACTTTGGAGAATAATTTGTCAAAATGTTGTGAAAAAATGAAAAGTGGCAAGGTCATGTAATGCAATACTACACAGAAATGAGTTAGATCTATGTATAGCAATATGGATAGGTCTAAAACCAAAACATAATGTTGAATAAAAATCATGCAATTATTTAAAGCTTGTACAAAAATACCACATATAGTTTATGAATGTACATATATTTATAGAGTATAAAAATTGATGAGAATACTCCCTAGGCGACAGTGGTTGCCCAAGATAAGAATGACAATGCAGGTGGTAGTTAAATGGAAAATTTTAGCTATATTTCTAAGATTTAAAAAATTTTATAAAAAATATAACAAAATATCTACAATTCTGGCTCATGGGAATTTGAAGGTTGGTTATAATGTTCTTTGTATATTTTCTGTAGCTTTCACATTTCTCACAATTTAAAAGAAAGATAAAACTCAGTTGAACCTACTGCAAAGGAGAAAAGGAACCACAGAGTGGACAGAAAAAACTGTTTCTGCTTTTCTCAAAGTTCTACTTTAAGTCTGGAAAATTCAAAGGCCTTTCAGAAGGATAGCAAGCCCAAGGCACAGGAATTTTTTTCCTCACCAGGACCCAAGGGCACAAAATTCTGAATGTCAGTTTAGCACTCCACTGAGGATATTTCATTGAGTAAAAAACACTGGAAATAGAGAGGAGACTACCACTAAGACACAAACTTCATACAACCAAGAAATCCCAGAGGAAGAGGAATTGGCAGCAATCACTGAGGCATAAAACTAGATGTGAATAAATGTTGATCCAAGACCAAGAGAAAAAGATGTGTACATAATCCAAATATAGTAGGCAGAATAATGATCCTTCAAAGATGGCGCTAATCCCTGGAACCTGTTGCTATATTACCTTACACAGCCAAAGAGTATTTGCATATGTGATTAAGATTAAGGACCTTGAAATGAGGAAAGTTATCCTAGGTTAGCCTAATCTAACCACATAAATCTTTAAAACTGGAAGACAACTGAAGAAAAGAAGCCACGTGAGGGGATTCAACCTATGGCTGCTCACTTTGAAAATGAAGGAGGGACCACAAGCCAAGGAATGTAGGCAGCCTCTGTTTATAGCCAGGAAGAAAATGGCTTGGCTCTACAATTGTAATGAACTGATTTCTGGTAACAGACCCATAAAGCACAAAGCAAATTCTCCCCTAAAGTCTTCACAATGGAACAAGTCCATCTTGATTATAGCCCAGTGACACCCCTGTCAGACTTCTGACCTACAGACCTGTAAGAAAATAAATGCGTGTTTTAAGCCACCAAGTTTGTGGTAGTTTGTTATAGCAGCAATAGCAAACTATTGCAGCCAGGTTCTGAACCATGCCTGGAGTCATTCCTACTTCAAAATGAGGTGGCTGCTCACGAGTGAATGTAGAGGCTATGTCATCAAATCAAACTCACCCTCTGGGCAATGTTAGGATGCCAGGAGCACAGGGTTCAAAATGGGTATTTAAGAGATTTTAAAATAGACTTGACATTGAATAGGGAAACCTTGGGAATAACCTGAAAATTAGGGAGATCACCACAGGAAATTTCTAACTTTTCAAGAAGACAGGAATAACCCCAGTGCATCGCTTAGAAAGAAGAAACAGTAAACATAGACAGAACTCCACCCTCTTCTCATACATTAAACTGAGGTGCTATAATTAGTTTCTTGATAAATCCAAGCATACACAATGGAGTATTCTTCAGCCACAAAGAAAAATGAAATTTACAGGAAAGTATATGAAACTGGTGATATCATGCTAAGCAGAATAAGCCAAACATAAAAGACAAGTATTGCATGCATTCTCTCATATGTGGAAACAAAACAAAAAGACCACCTGAAAGTAAAAAAGGGATTAATAGGGACTAGGAAAGAGGCCAGGGGAGGTGAGGAGAGGTAGGTGGGACAGAACATAAAAGAGTGAATGGACATGATCAAAGCTTGTTGTATGCATGTATGGAAATATCACAGTGAATGCCATTAATTTCTACAATTAATATGTGAATAATTATTATAAAAATAAAACCCAGAGACATTTCTAAAATAAATATATAGATGATGATAGATAAATCACAGCAGAGTTTAGAACTAGCAGTCGTGGACTCTTAGACAACTAGCACAACCTCACTTGTCTCCAATTGAAATTTGCTATGGTTTGGATGTAGTTTGAGTGTGTTCCCCAAAGGTTCATGGTTTGGAAGGCTGGTCCCAGTATGGTGATGTTGGGAGGTGGTGAAACCTTTAAGAGGGGGAGCTTAGGGCAAGTTAGTTAGGTAACTGGGGGTGCAGCACTTGTCAGAAATTAATGTTGGTATAAAGGATTGAGTTTGTTCTCATCAGAGTGAGTTATTACAAAACAGAGAGGCTGCCCCCTCCACAGTCTCTCTGGCTTCCTGTCTTGATCATGTGATCTTTCTCTCTCACATGTGTTCCAGCCCTGATATCGTCTATCATGAGGCCCTGGCCAGAGGCCAAACACATCGGGCCACCAAGTCTTGAACCTTCAGCCTTCAATACTGAACTAAATAAACCTCATTTCTTCAAGAATTGCTCACTTTGGATATTTTGTAGTAGCAGTGGAAAACCAACCAAGACAAAAAATGAAATCAAGATAGGGGCCTGTAATTCCCACTGCGTGGGAGGTTCAGGCAGGAGGATCACAAGTTCTGAGGCCAGTCTGGGAAACTTAGCAAGAACTTGTCTCAAAATAATTATTTTTTTGCTACTGGGGCTCAAACTCAGGACCTTGTGCTTGAGAGGCAGGCACGGTGTGACTGAGCTACATCCCCAGCCCCCCAAAAAGAATTTTTAAAAGGGCTGAGCATGTAGCTCAGTGGTAGAATGCCCCTGGATTCAATGCCCAGTACTACAAAACAAAACAGATGGAAGGAAAGAAGGAAGGAAGGAAGGAAGGAAGGAAGGGAGGGAGGGGAGAAAGAAAGAAAGGAAAGAAAAGAAAAGAAAAAAAGAAAAACGTGATTTCCTCTCTCCTTTGCATGTGCTTCTTTTCTCCAGATAGCACTGTCTGCACTATAAACTTTGCTTTCTGACAGCAGTGTGGGTCTGTACTGTATTACATGCTAGTTTCTAGTAATATATTTTTGCCTAGAATAATTGCTTTGGGGGCTGAGGTTTGCTTATGACTTTAAGAACTATAAAATAGCCTTTATTAACACAGGAGGAGTATATATGCATTATAGAAATTAGAGAAGTATAGACAAGCAGAAATAAAATAGAAACAAGTGAAAATTTTTTCCATCTAGAGTTCACCACTATAAGACAGTAGTACACAAGATACAGGATCTCTCTGTGTGTTTGCATGCTTTTATTTTATTATCAAATGGAAAACATACTACACATACTGTTCTTCATTCTGCTCTTTTTAGTCATTAACCTTCATTTTGCTATTTCAGTAAATTTCCAACTTGTCTAACACCAGGTTCTATTCATATTTCCCCAAATGGCCAAAAATGTCCATTAGTTTCATCCACATCCATACTCAATCCATACCATGCATTACATCTGGTTCTTATGTCTTTTAAGTCTCTTTTAATCTAGCACAGAGGCCATTTTTTAAATTAATTAAGCATATTGGTACATTTTAGGTATACATAATGATCACATTCATCATAGGGAATTTGTACCTGTACATAATATATCTTGATTCTTATTTTTTCCCATTCCCTTACCCTTCCTTCAACCTGTCTTCCCTTCCTTATTTACAAAAGCTTTGTTGATTTGCCGAAGATACCAGGCTAATTGTTCTGCAGAATGTTCCAGTTACTAGACTTGTCTGTTTTTTCCTTTGTCTTAGTTTCTTCTAAATTTTGTACATGTGGCATTGGTGCTGGGAAAATAGTATGTACCCAGTTACCTTTTTGAACTGGGTTGCAGCAAGGAACACGGAGTTAATTTAATTAGCATCCTATTATGATCTACTTCAGAGCTTTTTCAAGGAAAAATAGAATTGCCCAACATTAGTCTGAAGAGGAACAATAGTTGGTATAGGAAGAATGGTCCCATGAAAGTGGAACCTGAGGCACCCTGTTGAACTCCAGTCTCCTACTTTTGATATAAGTAGCTATACTCCTGAAGAACCATGAGTTTGGCTGTTAAACCTCATAGGTAGCCAGGCAAGATGGCACATGCCTGTAGTCCCAGTGCTTGGGAGGCTGAGGCAGGAGGATCACAGGTTTGAGTATTTCATAAACAAATAAACAAACAAACAAATACAAGCAAGCCTGGGGATATAGCTCAGTGCAAAAGGCCCTGGTTCAACCCTAGTATGGCAAAAAAAAAAATAGATTAAGATTTTTTTAAAACTCAAAGAGTATTAGAAAAACTATGATTTCCCCTGAAATCATAGGTTGAATTTTGTGGCTGAATTGTGGTCCTCCAAACTTCATATGCCTTTTTTTTTTTTGTACCGGGGATTGAACTCAGGACCTTGTGCTTGCGAGGCAGGTGGCGGCACCACTGAGCTAAATTCCCACCCCCAAACTTCATATGTCAAAGCCCTAAACTAAGTACCTCAGAATATGATTGCGTTTGAAGATAGGGTTTTAAAAAATATCTAGCCAGATTTCATTTGTATCAAGATCAACTTTGACAACTTTTCTGTCTGTGTATACTTGAGTGGCAGACTCAATATCAGGCAGTTATTGCATCACCTCAAAAGAAACACTCATATTCAATTAAATTAATTACATTTGAATATTCAGTTCCTGCCAAAACACAATTTAAATCCCCATTTTAAAATAATGTGTTCACAGACATCAGGTCTACTATATGAAGAATATCATGAATCCATTTATTTCAAGAAGCATTACAAAGTCTTTCTTGAGGGCAAAACTCTCTGAAAGGGGCTTTCCAGCATTGCTCAGAAGATACATGTTCACTGGAACTAAATTAGATACTGTGGGACAATAGTAGGTATCACCATTTTAGTATTCATAACAGAATAGACATCCACAAAGAATTCCCTTTAATGTCATAGAAACTTTCCCTAGAGACATACTATCTTTATTTGGGAGTTATCAGAAATAAGATAAATTCTTAAAGGAGTTATAGCTGTATCAATCTAGATTCTTGATTGCAAGCAACAGAGTTAGACTCGATGATTTAGGCAGAAAATGAATTCATTAAAAGGACATGGGAAGCTTCCAGAATCAGTAGGCAGGCAAGAGAAGCAGGTTTGAGGCTAAGAACAACATTCAAACCATGCTGCAGAACTGGTCTGGTGAGGAGCTCCTTGCAGCACCTCAGAGCATTCCAGTCTGCAATTTTTCCTGCTGTTACCCTACAGGAAACTCTATCTTGCTGCAGATGTTAGCCCTGCCTGAGAGAGAGATTTTTTTTGAGTCCTCCATTCTTTGCTTCTAACTCCTAAAACAAAGTCAAAGGTGATGGGAGTAGGTTATGTTTCAGTGTCCTAGCTTTGAGGGAGAGTGAGTGTGACACTCTTGTCAGTAGAGGGAGATGGGTTCTGCTACCTTCCAAGAATCACAAGATGGGGAAGTCCTCAACCAGAGGAAGTGGGTTCAAATGCACACCCAAAATGAATAGCAAATGACCTCACACAGGCTGAAAAGGGCTGCCTAGAGTCAGGTGGCACCAAGTTTGTCACTGCTACCTCACTTAGAGGCAGAATAAAGGAAGGCAGAGTGAGCTGAGCCTGAGCTGAGAAAAGTGATCAAAGAAAGAAACAAGGAGCTCTATCCACCCTGCCCCCCAGGACCTTAATATTTTGCTGCAAGATTGCAGGAAACTATAAATGCCTAAAGAGCAGGAAGACCTTACTGAGAACTTCAAGGATCTGTACAGGCAGAGAAAGCAATTGATGTCCTCTCAATACAATTTCTTTGTCTAGAAAGCTTGGTATGTTGACTTGGGTGATCTGTGGGCAAGTGCATGGTTGTAGGTGGGGAGAGAGATTTTTAGAGTTCTTCAGCAAATCATTACTTTTGATCCCTTGATGGACTGCATGTGAACCTAACTGGGGAGAAAATGAGGCACTACAGTCCCACAGTGTGTTTTCTGGTTGCAGTCATTTGGTTCTATATTTACTGTATTCTAGATATAATTCTAAATATAATAATTATAGATATAACAATTCGATGGAACTTCTGCCCTAAAATTCTCAGTGTATAAATTCTCCTTTAGATTTTTTTGCAGTCCTGGGCATCAAACTCAGGGCCTCATATATGCTAGATAGGCACTCTATCACTGAACTACATCCCCAGCCCATGCCTAGATTTACATTTACTGACAATAGTACTTCCACCAGCTAGGATACAGAAACTCAGGACTTAGTCTTATCATTTCTGGGGAGATCCACAACCAGAGAGGTTTAACTTTTATTAAACATATTTGGGGTGCTCATCCTTGTTCAGAAATTACAATAGAACCAATATGAGGCATTGTTGGTATATACTGTATCTGAAATGCTACCAGGATGAATTAATGCTGCAGGTTTTGTCATTGTTTCTTGGTGTTTGAATATTACATTTGGGAGCTCATTGATGATTTGACTTGGAATGGGTAAAGGAGGCAAGATAAGGAACTTCATTCAGAATTCTACTGCACGGGCCAGGGATTTAGTTCAGTGGTTTTGCCACCTGCTGTGCAAGCGCAAGGACCTGAGTTTGATCCCTGGTACCAAAAAAAAAAAAAAATAATAATAATTCTACTGCTCATCATAAACAAGAAGAGGAAAAATTAAGGGTAAAAACAGGATAATGGGATTGAGTGCTGTTGTGAAACTTGGGGCTGCCTTGTGAGCCATCGCTAGATAGCTCCTTCTTAGCATGTGGTAAGGAAACTTAGCCCCCTTTGCTGTGTAAAAATTGTGGTCAGAAAGTGGGGCAAGTCCAGATAAAGTGACCTACCAAAATAACTTTCTTATAAAGGAAGTGGTTAGGAAAATTATCCCCACATATTCTAGGTAGACAAGAAATAACTCCCCACCCACTCACTCAGAAGAGAAGGCAAAAACAAATCTCTTATTCAAAATTGAGGAAAACAGTATCTAAACCATCAGAGAGTGAGAGTTGGGTAGTAAATTTGAGTGGAGAGATGGGGACAGCCACCTATCAAGCTTTCTACCTACTTACAGCTCTGAGAGATCCTTTGCATCACCCTTTGAATCAAACAATCCATACATGGGAAATCTGGAGGTAGATGGATAAAGCAGATAATGTTGGCTGTCTACTCAAATCCACTTCTCCCTTTTTCCTTGCTAGATTGGACTTGTGATCATTTGCTTAGGGAAATGATCATCCCTCCTGGACCAACATCACTTTCCCTTCATGACCAACATTACCTGCCCTTCATGTCTCCCCTAACTAGCAAGAAGCAGCCAGAGCAATCATCACCCTGTCCCCCATCCTATGGAAGTAGGATGATCGAGTCAGAGGGGGGAATGTAGGACAGATTAGAGGGACATAAACAAAAAATCCAGGGCAAAACACAGATGACTAACATAAAATCATCACATGCTTATCTGGCTGATGATCGTAAGATCATCATATGCTTATCACGTACCACAAGCTTTAAAAAAATATACCCTATTGTACCCTTATGAAAATGTTACTCATGTTTAAGAAATCCCCAACTGACCTTGTCCCCTTCCCCAAAACAAAGGCAAAGACCCTGATTTGCCTAGCTCATACCAATCAACAAAACAGTTTGCCCCTATAAGTATGGACACATTTCATACTCTCTGGACCATCCTGAGTGGGATGCCCCCTATCTTGCAGCATCACTCTGCTGCTAAGATAGCTCTCCATCTTTCTCAGCATTTGTCACACTTTAAATAAACCTTTGTTTCACACTATACCAGTCTTGACTCGCCCATTTTCTGCTAAGAGCCCTACTTCATTCTTCACAGGAGTGAGGGCAAGGACCCTAAGAGAGGTGAGGGTCATTATGGGGGACCCCAGCACCCCCCTTCAGAGACCCCTTGCTGGACACAACATTTTGATGACATTTTCTGTCATAAAAGAGAACCACCAATAGAAAACATAAAGCCCTGGCAAGATGAACTGGTTTCTGTTCCCCTTAGATTATTACATGATTTAAGAAATATATATTTAAATGGCTCTGATGAGAGCCACTTTACTCTCACTTCTCTTATTAGCCTACTGTTGATACTGTGTGACCTTGGATTGCAGCACTCTGAGTGCCTTTCTAACAGAGAGAAAATCTTAACTCTCCAGCAATTAGCCATTCTATCTCTCCTTAAGCCTTTTAAAGAGAGAGCCTCCATGATTTAACCATGATGGCCCTATGAAGGCCCATAAAATAGAGTATTTTTAAAAAATTGCATACATCTAAGAAACAAAAAATGAGCACTATTTAGGAAAGTATAGGGGACCCAGACCTTCTTGAGGTTGGCACCAGGGATAGCAAGTCATGACCAGGTCTCTGAGATGCTCTGTTCTGGGACACCTGGCTGCCTCAGTAGGAGGTGCAAGGATAGTAAACCTCCATTCTCCATTTGTCCCTAGTTAATTTTTTCTCTGCAGACTTCAAGGGCCAAAATGACCAAATCTCTTTTTTTCCTTGCAGACTGGGGGCCAAATCCTCAGTCATATCTTCAGCTCTCTTCTAGAAGTTCTCCTTAAACATTGGAAAAAATTAGATCCCAGTTGCTTAAACAAAAGGCTCTCATTTTTATTACACTGAGGCTTGGATGCATTACCCATTGGGGGACCAAATTCAGGGGACCCTGGGAGGCTTTCTGAGTTATAACACTACCCTCCAACTAGATCTCTTACAAGAAGGAAGGGAGAAAATAAAATGAGGTGCTCTATATCCAACTTTTCTTCACCTTTCAGGGCCATCCCAATTAGGTTTCTCAATGTTCCCTTGATCCCCTCTCTTGACTGCTAGGAAACCAAGATTCATGCAAGACTGGAGACAAGGGAGACAAAGGGGGCATCCCGGAGAGGGAGGCCAAGGCCCAACTCCTCCTTACTCTGAGATAAGCCCCACAGCTCTTTCTGCTAGATCACTGCCCCTTAGAAACAATAAATAAAAACCAAGATAGGTCCCACTTACTTACTCAAAATTGAAGAAAAAATCAAATGAGACCAAAAAAATTTCACAGATGAGCAGATAAATATATGAGTTTTTAAAAAGGGTAACTTCTCTATTGATCTGATAGGTTCGTAGAGCACAGAGGGCTAAATCCCGACAAATTTCTGTTTTCCTTTTTCTGACACAGAGACTAAAAGAAAAAAAAATCTGTCATAGGGCCGGGGATTTAGCTCAGTGGTTCCACCGCCTGCCTTGCAAGCTGAGGACCCGGGGTCGATGCCCAGTACAAAAAAAAAAAAAAAAAAATCTATCATATTTGTCATGCCTGGCCTGAATGAGACTCTCTGAGCAAACACCCAACCCTCAGCAAACAACAAACTACTTTCAGAAAACAACAGATGGCCATAAAGAAAATTTAGGACGAAATATACAATCTCCCCAGTGCTGGAGAGTCTAGTATTATATGCACACCTGCACTGACCATCTTTGGACCCTCAATCATAAACATTTCACTCCAGATCATAGCCCCCTTCTAAAAACCTATATAAACTTGGCTTCTCTCTCAGTTAACTGTTGAAAATCATTTAGAATCTCAGCCCTGTCTGCAACCAGACAGAATAAATCCAGCCTTTTCTCACATAAAGCTACTGAAATCTTCCCCCAATTTCAGGCCTTGTTCACACCTGGACAGGAATAAAGCTTTTTCTCATACAAAGCCTGTATCTGAATGGCCTCTCACGCACTGTTTGTAACTATACCTCCCCAGTCACCTTTGGAATGCCTACTTAAACAAAGGCCAATTTGAATAGCTATTTTTGTTTAACTGATATGCTTAAAATATTTCTTGCACTTTGAAAATTCTCAGGCTACAATTACAGGTTTAACTTGCTCTTCTTTTTGCTTTCTGCTGGTACTAAGAGAATTTTGCCATTCAAGCCGAGTCAATTGGCAGCCAGTCAAACTGAGTCATCAGAGATGGTGGGAGACTCTTGAATAGCCAACGCAGATTATTGACGAACTCGTTCTCTTTACTAGTGATTGGTTTAGGTGGGAGCCTGAGACTTGGTCTTGAGGCCTGAGAGAAAATCTTCTGGGGGACTTTTGAAAAAGGTCTTCTTAGTAATAAAAAGGAATGTATAGGAGGAAATTCCCCTCTTCTTAACAGGATGCTGTTGCGTTTGCATATAAAACTGCCACTGCTATAGCTATCTTGCATCTAGGAAGTAAGATCTGCTATCAGCAGAGGAAGGCATGGAAAAAAAGGATGAAAGCCTTAGGCCTTTGATGATGTCATCTGATTCCTGATTCAATCAATGCTGAAACCACCATGCAAGAATTTTTGTTCCAGTGAGAGAGAGAGAGAGAGAGAGAGAGAGAGAGAGAGAGAGAGAAACGTAGCATGATAGTAAATTATGAGGGCTCAAATTGTGACACACAGATATTTATGACAAGAAGTCCTTAAAGGTAGGCTGAGATTCTGAAAAGATGAAATATTTTTGGATGTGATAGTGCGTACCTGTAATCCCAGCTACTGATGTGGTTGAGGCAGGGGCCGGGGATTTAGCTCAGTGGTGCCGCTGCCTGCCTCGCAAGCGCAAGGTCCTGAGTTTGATCCCTGGTACCACATACACACACACAAAATGAATGAATAAATAAGGCTAGGGATATAGCTCAGTTGTAGAGTACCTGCCTAGCATGTACAAGGCCCTGGATTCAATCCATAGTACTAAAACAAAACAAAAAAACCCCCAAAAAACCCTCAGAAATTTTCAGTTAAATATGATAGAAAACTCACCTAAACTTCTTTAAGAAAAGATTTTTAAAACTTAACAATTTTTTTCTTTCTTTCTTTCGATACTGAGTATCAAACACATGACCCTTACACTAAGCTACATCTCCAGCACCTTTTAAAATTTATTTTGAGACAAGGTCTTGCTAAATTACCTAGACTGGGCTTGAACTTGTGATCCTCTTGATTCAGCCTCCCAGAGTTCTGGGATTACAGGAATGCACTACCATGCAAAGCTTTAACAGTTTTCTGGAGATCTAGTTGACACATAATACACTTCACATATTTCAAGTGTACAACGTAGAAAGTTTTTTTTTGCATTTTTTAATGTAAAAAGTTTTGACGTATACAGTATATGTGTATATATCTCACAATTAAAATAATGAATATATACACTACTATTCAAAATTTCCTTGTACTGATTTGAAATTCTTCCCTCTCACCTTTGCCACCTGGCTTCCATCCACAGGCAACCACTGGTCTTTCTGTCACTATAGATTAATTTGCACTTTATAGATTTTGATATATGGAGTTGTGTATAGTTTTTATGTGGTTTCTTCCAGTCAGAATACTTTATTTTGAGATTCATTCATGCTGTCATATTAGTAGTTTATTCATTTTTTTGTCAAGTAGAATTCATTGCATGGATGTATCACAATTTGTTTATCCATTCACCTGTTGATGAATGTTTGAATTGTTTTCAATTTAGGGCTATTAAAAATAAAATGGCTATAAGCACTCATTCTTGTATAAATCTTTGTGTGGAAATATACTTTCAATTTCTTTTGGATGAATTCTTAAGGGTAGAATGGTTGAATCATATGGCAGGTGTATATTTAACTTTTTTTTCACCAAGCATAGCTGTTTATGATTAGGTTGTAGAAAAAAATAGATGATTTTTGTTTGTTTCATAGATTGACCAACCCCCCCCAACCTATAATGAATGTCAAAGAGAAATGAGATCACCCATGCAGGCTAATGGAAAGCAAAGAGGCACAGACTTTATTCACCTGGGTAGACGTGGACTGAGGATGAGAGGCCCATCAATGTCAGACAAAAGGCAGGGGTTTTTATAGGAGATTGGGAGGGAGAGGGGTCTGGCACATCTGTCACATGTGGGGGTCAGTGCAGACATGTATGGTTGGGGGCCATGCAGCTCTCAAGGCAAGGAAGATGTACTGTATTTTTGCACTGTACTTTTGTGGTCTTTCCTGTAACATCCTGTCGTGTGTTCTGTGTGCTCTGAGACAGCATGGTCTGTGTCTATCGAGACAGCACCACTTGCCTTTGCTGCATGTTTTTCTGAGGGCTGTGGTATTTGTACCTGTTAAACTGTAGCTTAGAATTAAGCAGCATATTCATTAACCATTTCATGACCAGATCAAGCCTGATATCCCCCACTGCTGCTCTCCTCCTTTTTCTCTTTTTCCAATTCTGGGGATGAAACCCAAGGCCATGCACATTATTTAGCTTTTTAAAGAAATTGCAAAACTGTTTTCCAACAATTTTATATTCCACCAACAGTATATGAGATTTTCAGTTCCTCCACATCTTCCAACAGTTGGTTTGGGTAGTCTTTTTAATTTTAGCCATTCTAGTAAGGGGCAACACTATCTCATTGTGCTTTTAATTTGCATTTCCTCAATGAAAAATCATGTTGAATGTCTTTTCATGTGCTTATTTTTCTACCTGTATATCATCTTGGGTACAATGTCCAGTCCAATCATTTGCTTATTTTTAATTTTTAGATTTTTTTGTAGTACTGGGAATTAAACCCAGGGGCTCACACATGCTAGTTAAGTGCTGTATAGCTGAGCCATACTCCCAGCCCTATTTTTAAAAATTTTAATTGGTTCAAATTTTATTATTGAGTTTTGAGAGTTCTTTATATGGTCTAGATTTAAGACCTTTATAAAATATATGATTTGCAACTATTTGTTCCCACTCTGTGACATGTCTTTTCTTTCTTTTAACAGTGTCTTTCAAAGAGCAGAATTCAGGCTGGGAATGTAGCTCAGTGGTAGAGTGCATGCAAACCTGAGGCCATAAGTTCAATTCCCAGCACTGGAAAACAAAAGATCTTTCCAAAGAACATAATTCTCTCTCTCTCTCTATTTTTGATAAAGTGAAAGAGAAATTTTAACTCATTATTTTATATATATATATATTTATTTATTTATTTTGCTGCTGAGGATGCAACTTAGGGCCATGCACATGCTAGGAAGGTACTCTTCCATAGAACTATACCCTAGCACTTGAGTCATTATTTTGGTTAGCATGCCTAACAGAAAACAGAACCTCAAAAGAAAACAATAATTAGTGATAAGAAAAAATTGTTATGTCTAACTCAATATGGTAATAAGTTCTGAGGTAGGCTCCAGTGTTTAATTTAGCTGCTCAAAAATAATATCAAGGATTCAGATGCTTTTCATTTTTCTGCTCTCTCATTCTCAGTCTCCTAGTTGCCAGGTAACTGCTATGTATCACATCTAGACAGACAGCACAAAAAGAATAATCTGGATGATCTTCTCTATGTCTCTCTCATTAGGAACAAAAACACCTCTTTGGAAAATCCTCAGCAGACATCTGGCATCTCGCTAATCAACACTAGGTCACATAACCATCCACGAACTAACCTAAACCCCTTAGTTCAGGGGTTGACAAACCACTGCTACTGCCTCTTTCCTGTTTTTGTAAAGCCCATGATATAACAATGATTTTTTACATTTTAACTGTGTGAATCAAATAAAAATAATATTTGTAATGTGAAAATTAATTCAAATTTCAATGTTCAGAGAACTTCCAGTTTCAACCTGGAGATGTAGGGAGGTAGATGTTACTCTTTCCCTAATGAGAAAAAGCTGTACAGCTTGCAAATGAATAACTTTTTATAAATCCTTCAGAAAACTGAATTTGCAGATTAAAAAGACCTGGAGAGAGACAGGCACTTGCAGGGAGACAGAAGACTCCAGTATATTCTAACCTTGGATAGACTTTATATTAAACTAGAATTTTAATTATTTTTTTGTGGTGCTGGGATTTAACCTAGGCCTTGTTCATGCTAGGCAGGTGCTCTACTACGAAGCTACATCTCCAGCCTCCCTAAACTAGAAATTTTGCTAAATCACTGGAAGGCATTGTTGGAGTATGAGCTACTGGGTGAGCTCCTGGAAGCTGCTGATGGAAGTATTCCCAATCTCTTGCTGCATATTCCTCCAGGAGTTCCAGGCTCTTACAAATAAGATGGAAAGAATTCTGAAAAACTTCTTTCCTGTTTTCTCCCTGTTTTGTCCCTGTCCATGATGCAGGCTGGGAGAGGGGCACAGAAGACATTGTGATATCTAAAATACGACAGAGTTTTTTTACTAGCTCCTTTATGGGAAAACAATTCACCTTAATCTGAAATGGAAAGGATGCAATGGAAGGCACTGATTGGGGAATCACAGCTGAGATCTTCAGAGGTGAAGAACAGTTGTGCCAGCACTATTTCATCAAGCACTGATCTTTTTCAGTAACACATCTTGGTTTGCTCTGGGGGTGTCTGCCTCTAGGAGACCTGTAGGTGTACAACCTAAGATGCATCTCGTTAATCTTTTCTGATCTTCTTAAAAGTAGATCCATATCTCTCACCATGCACTAAACTAAAATTGAAATGGATCAAAGATCTAAATATTAAAAAAGAAACACTAAACCTGCTGGAAGATAGGTTAGGCAGAACTCTTGAGGACACTGGCATAGGAAAAGACTATGAACAAAACCTTAGTCACAAGGGAAGTAGCACAAAGAATTAACAACTCAGATCTCATTTTATTAAAAAGCTTCTGCACAGCAAGAGAAACCACCAACAGAGTGAAGAGACAACCCACAATATGTGAAAAATTTTTTACCAGCTGTTCCTCAGACAAAGGTCTACTATCTAGAATATATAAAGAACTTAAATAAATCAGACCCCCCCAAATTTAAAGATCCAATACAAAAATTGGCATGTGAAATGAATAGATGTTTCTCAGATGAAGAAGTAGAAACAGCAAATAAGCATACGAAAAAATGTTCAACATCACTGGTCACCGGAGTGATGCAAATGAAGACAATGCTGAGAATCCACCTCACTCCAGAAAGAATGGCTGCTATCAAGAAATCAACCAATAACAAATGCTGGTGGAGGTGGGGATAAAAAGGAACCCTTCTCCATTGTTGGTGGGAGTGTAGACTGGTGCAACCACTGTGGAAATCAGTGTGGCGATTCCTCAAAAAACTAGGATTAGAAGTCCCGTTTGATCCAGCTATTCCCCTGCTGGGTATCTTCCCAAAAGAATTAAAAGCATCATACCACAGCGATATATGCACACACATGTTACAGTGGCGCAGTTTGTAATAGCTAAATCTTGGCAACAGCTCAAAGGCCTGTCAATTGGTGACTGGATAAAGAAGATGTGGTGTTTTTTTTTCTTCATAAAATGAAGTACTACTTAGCCATAAGGAATGATAAACCAGAGACATTTATAGATAAAAGGATGCACATTGAGGCCATACGGCCATACTCTTTTTTTTTTTTCAGTACTGGGGATCGAACTCAGGACCTTGCGCTTGTGAGACAGGTTGCAGAACCACTGAGCTAAATCCCCAGCCCGAGGCCATACTCTTAAGTGAAATAAATAGGACACACATGTGTAAATACCGAATTGTCTCTCTGGTGTGAGAAATGGAAAGTGTAAAATAGGACCAAAATGTATAATGGATAATGTTAAATAGGAAGAAAAGATTTGAAGGGGAAGGGGAAGTGGGGGGGGGGAGAAGAGAAAGAAAAAAATATGAGAAAAGAAGGAAAAAAACGGAATCAAAGATTTTGTAAATAGGGAGGCATGGAGGGGTAGAAAGGAAGGAAGGGGAATGAGGAAAAAACAAGAACTAAGATATATCATGTACAGGTACAAATTCCCAATGATGAATGTGATCATAATGTATACCTAAAATGTACCAATAAAGTTAATTAAAAAATCTTTTCTGATTGTCAAGTGATAAACTATATCATTCCCACCTGTAGCACATAATGAGAGGGGAGTAAATATATGATTGGGTTTAAGCAGACCCTAGAGGCACACGTAAATTCCATGAAGAGGCAGCTCAGGTTCCCAGGATCCCACACCTATGGGATCATGAAGAAATACAGATAGCCAGATTATGGAGGAATTTTTAAAAAACCTATGGGGGCTAGGTGTAGTGGCACATATCTGTAGTCCTAGCTACTCATGAGACTGAGTCTGGAGGATTGCTTGAACCCAGGAGTTCAAGAAACCTCATCTCAAAAAAAAAAGGCAGGTATGGTGGCAAACACCTGTAATAATTGCACTCTGGAGGCTGAGGGAGGTTGAGGCATGAGGATTGTAAATTTGAGGTCAACCTGGGTTATGACACAGCCGAGAGAGACATTTGCAGTATTGCAGTTTTATTCAGTTATGGCCCTGAAGGACATTAGTGAAAGAATCTTTTATTAGTGGACAGAACTTGAAAGATTAAATCTGGTTGCCTATTTTGCCAGAAAGAAGAAATAGAAGTATGGATCTACACTGAATCATAGGCAATTTCTAATGGTTTGATTGGAGGGTCAGGTATTGAAAAGACTGGAGGTTAGACGGCATTAAGATCTGAGGATGTTATGGTTTATATCGAGATGTTCCCCAAGAACCTCATGTGCTCATAGGCAGGGCTTTTGGAAAGTGATTGGATTAAGAGGGCTTATAGCTGACGTGCAGTTAGGAGGTAATGTCTGGTAGGAAGAGGCACGTATCTGGGGATGTGGTATGGAAGGTTTTATCTCCCTTCTCAGCTCCTCCCTTCACTCTTTCTCTACTTCCTGGTTGCTATGCCATGAGCAGTTCTCCTCCACCATGCACCTTTGCCATGCCAACCTGCTTTGGAGCCAGCTGACTATGGACTAAAATAGTCCATAGTGAGCCCAAATAATCCTCTCTTTCCCTAAGTTGTAGGTGTCAGGTATTGTGTTTCAGTAAGGAGAAAGTGACTAAGACAGGAAAAAGGCATGCACACAGAACTTTTAAAATATTCCCAGAATTTGAGACATGGAGGGGGAGTGGTTCTGGAGATCAAATCAAGGGCCTTGCACTTGCTAGGCAAGTGCTCTAAACCCTGAGCTACATTTCCAGCCCAGAAACATTTTGTATACAGTGTTACCTCCATAATTGTCATTCATTGGTCCTGAGAAGCATGACTAGTACCATAAACTATGAATACCAAAGAAATTATTCTGGCTGGAAAGGGTAGTGAGTCACAAGGCAATTGACACTAACAAATTCTAGCTTGTGTGTCAAGTAACAAACAAAGGAGTAGTGGGACAAAATTTTATCATCAAAATGCATCCAGTACCAAATTTGATGAGTTTCAAAGCAGTGAAGTACCAAAGTATGGCTGTAATTTGAAAATACTCACCAAAGTCCCCAAATATGGAAGAGGTTTTCAATTATCATGTGGACAAGATGACCCAGCACAAGGATATCTGTCAGTCTTCTTTCCCAGCCACCCCAGTGCTTGTTCACTGGGCTAATGAACAAAGGAGTGTTACTACACTCAAGACTGAATTGGCCTCATAAAGCCAAATTGGCCTTTTCTGAGTGACAAATTTGTTAACCCCAGTCACTTGTCATGAGCTTCCAATGAGGGCTTATGGCTTGACAGGACAAACCAGTTCCATAGTGGTATGTTGATTGTACTAGACTCCTTCCCTCATGGAGAAAGAAGTGATTCATTGTCATTGGGATGTCTCACTATTCTGTGAATGTACTTACCTTCCTTGCCAACCATGATTCTCCAAATCTCATCATCTATGGGCTTACTGAATACCTCTTTCATCATCATGCTATCACAGAGAACACTGCTCTGACCAAGGAATCTCCAGCAGAAAATTCAGGCAATGAGCCTGTGTTCATAGAATTGACTATTCTTGCCACATATCCCTCCACTCCAAAGTAATTTAGGCTTATAGAATGGGAAGGGCAGTTATGCCACTGATTGGGAGGCAACACCTTTTTCTGTTGGGGTAGCATCCCACAGTAACTAATAAATATGTAGTGTTTTTCTCCCTCATTGTCAGAACACAAGGATTCAGGAATAAAGGAATGGAGTGGGAAATGGTCTCTCCCATTATTACATTTCATGAATTACTTATAAAAATTTTGCTTCCTATCCTTGTAAGTCTCAACTCCCCCAGTTTAGAGGTTTTAGTACATAAGAATGTTCTACCTGAGGTATATGTGACAACCACCCTGACATTTCAAACTTCTCATGCTACTTGGCAAACAGACCAGAAAAAAGAGAGGGAGTTACTGGCTAGGTTGGGAATGATTAACTATCACAGGGAAATACAGTTGCTAGCTACTGCCCAGGTGAGCAGGGATGAATATTGAAAGCACTCAGAAAATCAATCCTCAGAGGTATTTCCTGCTGACACTGTGTTCATAACTAAAAGTAAAAGGAAGATTAAAGCAACTCCATATTGGCAGGGCCATTAAAGGCTCTGAACTTAGAATGGATAGTAGAGGAGGGTGGTCATAAATGTCAGCCACAGCTTAGCTTCCCAACCAGTTGTAGAAATGAAGATTTCCACTTGAATATTTTTATTTTATGTGTTATTCATAAGTGATATATATTTCTTTTTTTTACTTAAATTCTTTTATTGGTACACTTTAGGTATACAATTCATTTACATTTATCATTGGGTACTTGTACCTGTACATGATGTATCTTGGTTCTTATATTTTCCCCATTCCCTGTCCTCCCTTTACCCCCTCCACCCTTCCCTATTTACAAAGACTTTGTTTCCATTTTTCCTTTTTTCATAATTTTTCCTTTCTCTTCTTTCCTTTCCCCTTCCCCTCCCACCACCCCTACACCTTTGGACCTTTCATACCTATTTCAAATTATCAAGTATTCATTTTAATCATTTAAATTCTTATTTACAGTTTCAGTTTCTCACACCAGAGAAACTATTCGGTATTTACACATGTGTGTCCTATTTATTTCACTTAAGAGTATGGCCGCAATATGCATCCATTTAGCTATAATTGTCTCTAGTTTCTCGTTCTTTATGGCTGAGTAGTACTCCATTTTATAAAAAAAGCACAACATATCTTCTTTATCCAGTTTCCAGTTGATGGGCACTTGGGCTGTTTCCAAGCTTTCGCTATTACAAACTGTGCCACTATAAATATGGGTGCATATATATCACTGTGGTATGATTCTTTTAATTCTTTTGGGAAGATACCCAGGAGGGGAATAGCTGGGTCAAATGGAACTTCTAATCCTAGTTCTTTGAGGTATATCCATATTGAGTTCCACAGTGGTTGCACCAGTCTGCACTCCCACCAACAATGAAGAAGGGTACCTCTCTCCCCACAACCCTGCCAGCATTTGTTATTGGTTGATTTCTTGATAGCAGCCATTCTTTCTGGGGTGAGGTATAATCTCAGTGTTGTTTTCATCTGCATCTCTCGAATGTCCAGTGATGTTGAACATTTTTTCATATGTTTATTTGCTGCTTTTACTTTTTTGTCTGAGAAATGTCTGTTCATTTCACATGCCCATTTTTGGATTAGGTCTTTAAATTTCGGAGGTCTGATTTATTTAATTTCTTTATATATTCTAGATAGTAGTCCTTTGTCTAAGGTACAGCTGCTAAAATTTTTTTCTCACATTGTAGGTTGTCTCTTAGGTCTGTTGGTGGTTTCTCTTGCAGTGCAGAAAGTGATATATATTTCTATATGTTTTAAAATGAATTTTCTTCCACTCTTTCCATTGTCCTATGTAAGAAGTTACAAATGTGGTGGTGAACTTAATTATTTAGTCCATAGTTAACAGAACATAGGGATCAAGATGTAACCAGAGAAGGAAAGGACATTATCTAGAGATCCTGGATTTCAGTCCGGTTGCAGTAACTGTTGAGGCTTTTTTTGACTCTCTATGGCAAATGGAGTGGTGATAGTTGCATTATTGAAGGGGAGATTTAAAAAAACTTGTATATACAGGAATGTGGCTATTGGTCAGAGAAGGAGTGGACCAAGTAGATAATTGCTGCTTTTGCCCAAGGATATATGCCCTCCATGTTTGATTAACAACTTTTTCCACTGAGAACTCCCCATCCTAATAATTGTACTCATGCTAGAACTGACCCTTAAGTTCTCTTATTTCCCATGGTAAAGGGACGAGCATGTGATCTAGTCAAGGCCAATAAGACTCTCTCAGGAATTTGAAACTTGAGACTAACAGAACGATAGGGAAAAATGATAGGAGCTGATTCATCTCAATAAATGATATCCTGTGTATTTGAACTGACTGCCTAAATTCTAAAAGTTGTTGGAATTCATGTCCTTTGGCTTAGTTGTTCAGTTTCCTCTTTGATTCTATGAGTTATTCTATTCTTCTAGTAAATTCCTTCTGTTCTTTTATTAGAATAAATCAGGTTTTTTTCATTGAAATAACTAATGCTCCATTATATATTGCTGAACAAAGCAAGCAAGTCATAAAGCAGTATGGAGGAGAGTAGATTAACACGGAGGACTGAGCACATGCACTAGCATCCTGCTCCTACCCTAATAATTGGAAATAACAGAAATATATGAGTATTTTGCAGTACTGGGGATTGAACCTAGGATCTTTTGAGACAAGGATCTCCCCAAGTTGCTAAGTTACCCAGCTGGACTTGAATTTGTGATCCTCCTGCCTCAGCCTCCCACAATGCTAAGATTACAGGCATGTGCCACCATGATATATTTTTATAAATAGAAATGTAGTGCTTATAAACTAAAAGAGTTACCCCACTAGATTCTAAATTGTGAGGCATCTGTGAAAGAAAAAAGGCAGATGAAATTGGAAAGACAAAGAAAATCAAACCCTTGAGGTATACAGTAAGTAAAATGTTATAAAAGGTGAGACCATCTTGGAGGAGATGTCATTTCAAGCTCAGATATAATAGAAACTTGTAGCAAAAGAGAGCTGAAGGTGATTTTTTGAAGGAAGAAATGAGGACAGTCACATGAGGAGAAGCTCTTGGACTGCAAAGGTAAGGTAGTATCCAAGAAACATGCCCCCTGGAAGGAAAGAAATTCCAACAACAGAAGACCACCTATAAGTGCACTCTGTCCAGAAGTGTAACTGCTACATCACCAGTCCCAGAACTGGACTCAGGTTTGGGCAACAAAATGTAGCATTGATGCAAGGCTCAGGGAAATCAACATTTAGTATAATTCCTCTCTTTGATCTTTGTAACAAAGGGAAAAAATCTCATCAAACATATTTATGGAGAGAATATACACATTCTGCAAGCACAACAGACAGTCTAAAAGAATATACTGTAAAATATTAACAATAGTTACACCTTAGAGGTGGTGAGAAAACTATTACTTTTTAATTTATAGGATCTTTATTGCTTTGATTTTTTTCTATTATTCTGGTATACATGTTTTTTTGGAAGCTAATTTTAATTGGTAAAATGGTATCAATTTATTTGTTTGCTTTAAAAGTTTCTTATTTTTATTAGTAAATATTTGCAGTACAGAATCATTATATTCCTCATGGGAATTTGGTACATACAGATAAACATTCTTAATTCTTTTCCATCCCTTTCTCCCCTGCCCTCCCTCCCTATTCCCTCCATCTCTTGATCCTCTTCACTTTTGCAAAAGACCAGTGTCCCTATTTCCTATTATCAATCTTTTACTTTGCTCTTTATTTACATTTTGGGTTTCTCATATAAGAGAAACCATGTGATATTTAAGCTTGTGTGTCTGATTTATTTCAGTTAACATTACAGTCTCAAGGTGCATCCATTTTCCTGCAAATACTGAAGTTTATCTTTTATGGCAAGATAGTATTTCATGTGTATAAATGCCACATTTCTTTGGTGTCTTTTATTGGTACACATTTGAAGTACATAATGATTACATTTATCATGGAGAGTTGATACATGTACAGGACACATCTTAAATCTTTTTAAAAATCTCTTTTCCCTCTCCTCCCTCCCTATCCCTCTTTTGTGTATGTGTGTGTGTATATATATATATATATATATATATATATATTCTAATGCATGTTTATAGTACACAATACTCATGTTCCTTACAGGCACCTTGGTACAGGTACACATTACATCACAATTCTCCATTTTAAACATTTCATTTCGGCCATACCACCGTCCCAGAGGACTGAGGAGGTAAGCCTCTTGGGCCACTATACCACTGGCCCAGAGCACCAAGGAGGTGAGCTGTGTGGGGGCCAGCACACCTCCCTCACCCTCCTGGCTATGCAAAGCCATTACCAGAATCCATACCACAGAGTTGCAGGGGTCATAAAGGACATTGTTCTGAGCTTGAGAAGATAGAGTAGAAGTGAAAAACAGAAAGAGGGCCTCTCTGAGGCCTGTTGATGGAAATTAAAGCCCATTGGAAAAGTGAAGAAAATCACTGCAATGAAGTCACACCAGACCACCTTAGTTGGGGGAGCAGTGCTGTGGACCAGAGCAGCAGAGCTGCAAGCAGATCCCAGCCAGGGTTCTTCCCCTACCCCAGAGGCTGGGGCATATCAGCCCAAGCCAAGGTCTGCCTGGAAAAGAGCTGCACAGGCACACAAGCAACAGCCAGAGGTTCACCCCAATACCATAAGTAAGTGCACGAGACCCTAGTCAGAAGTGTCCTCACACAATGGGAACTGGGGTGCACAGCCCCCAGCCGAAGGCCCTTCCAGACAACAGCTACATGGGGGCCCTAGCCAGTGGCATACTTAGATACCATCCGAAGTGTGCACAGGCCCCAGCCAGAAGCCCACCCAGACAACAGGTCAGCTCAGGGATCCAGAAGGTCACCTTTCTGAACCCAGGACTAAGTGTACTGGAAAGCATCAGAGAAAAGGTAGCTTGGTGGCTGGCTGAGAATTAAAGACCACTGGGTCAGCAAAAAGTTGCCTCAACAAAGGCACAGCAGGCTGCATCTGTTGAAATGAGAAGACATGTAAACAAGTCTCAAAACCAGACTTCCAGATCACCTA
>NW_004624909.1:997386-1010893 GCF_000247695.1 Heterocephalus glaber
GCTTTGGGTTTGTCCTGCTCTTCTTTTTCTAGAAGCTTGAGGTTCAGCATCAGGTTGTTTAATTGGGTTCACTCTGTTTTCCTAATATGAGTATTCACTGCTATGAATTTCCCTCTTAAGGCTGCTTTCATTGTGTCCCTCATATTTCAATATGTTTTCCTGTCATTTCCATTTAATTGTAGGAGCTGTCTGATTTCTTCTTTAATTTCCTCTGTGACCCACTGGTTATTCAGAAGTGTGTTGTGCAGTTTCAATGTGTTTATGAAATTCTTGCAGTTTCCTTTGTTATTGATCTCCAATTTCATCACACTATGATCTGACAATATACACGGGATAACTTTAATTCCTTTGCACTTTCTTAAATATGTTCTATGAGTGAGTATGTGGTCTATTTTGGAGAGCAACCCATATGCAGCTGAAAAGAATGTGTATTCTGATTTTGTGGGGTGAAACACTCTGTAAACATTTGTTAAGATCATTTGTTCAAGAGTTTGATTGATGGCCAGGTATTTAGCTTAGTGGTTCCTTTGCCTGCCTCGTAATCATAATGTCCCTAGTTCGATCCCTGGTACCAAAACCAACCAACAAAAAAAAACCAAAACAGTTTGATAGAGTTCTAGTATTTTTTTTGTCTAGTTGATCTATCTCTGTGTGAGCATGGGTTATAAAGGTCCCCCATTATTATTGTGTTAGTGGTTATATGATTTTTCATGCCCGTTAGTGTTTGTTTTATATTTGGGCACACTAGTGTTTGGTGCATATGTATTAATGATTGTCATGTCTTCCTCTTGGATTGTTGTCTTTACTAGTATGTAGTGCCCTTCTCTGTCTCTCTTAATCAGTGTTGGTTTGAAATCCACTTGAATTTCAAAGAGGATGGCTACCTCTGCTTTTTTTCAGGTTCCTGTTGCATGGAGTTTTGTTTTCCACCCTTTAACTTTCATTCTATGAATTTCTTTTGATTTAAGTGTGTTTCTTGTATGCAGCATATTGTTGTATCTTGCTTTTTGATCCATTCTGCTAGTGTATTTCTTTTGATTGGAGAATTGAGACCATTAACATTAATGGTTATAACTAATCCATATTGACTTATCATTGTCATGACTTTTGATTTTTGTTGGATTCTCCCCTTTTGCATTTAATTTCTTGTCATGCCCCATGGTTTCATTCTGCTGGCCTTTCTGGGGTTGTGATCCTCATTGTCTTTTCCTAGGATATTGTCTAAAATTTTTTGGTGTGCTGGCTTGGTATTTATGAAGTTGATAACATGCTCTTTGTCATGAAAGTATCTTATTTCTCCATCAATTTTGAAAGATAGTTTTGCAGGGTACATCAATCTGGGTTGGAGACTGTTTTCCTTTAGGGCTTGAAATACATCACTCCAAGCTCTTCTTGCCTTGGGGGTTTGCATTCAAATGTCTGCTGTTATTCTGATGGGCTTTCCTTTGTATGTGATTTTTTTTCTCTTCTCTCACTTCTTGTAGAATTTTGTTCTTCTGTTGGGTTTCTGGAATCTTAACTATTATATGCCTATGTGTAGGGTTTTTTTTGATCAAGGCTATTTGGAGTCCTATATGCCTCACTTATCTGTATGTCAAGTTCTTTTCCCATGCTTGGGAAGTTTTCTGCCATCACTTCTGTGAGCAGTTTTTTAATGTCATCTGTATTCTTTCCTGTTTCTTCATTGACTCCGATCAGTCTTATGTTATTCTTCTTTGCATTGTCTAGCAGCTGCTGAGTTGATTTCTTGGGGTCCCTGTCAATTTTAAAGCAATTTTTCTTTTCATGTTCACTAATTGCAGTCTTATCTTCTATATCTGAAATTCTGTCCTCACATTGGCTCATTCTGCTGCATATACTTTCAATGGAGATTTTAATCTTCTGCAAATCTGTATAGATCTGTTTTATGGATTCCATTTATTTCATATGTTGGAATTCCATCATGTTTCTCAGCTCCTCTATTTTTTTATGTGTGTCCTCTCTAGACTTTTTAACCATGTCTTGCACTATGGTCATAATCTCTGCTGTTATCTGGGAAATTATTTCTGATTTCATTTTTTCCAGATCCTGCTTTGTTGACTGTTCAGGGAGTCCACATGGTGAGTATCAAATAGTTCCATCTTGTTTCCCTTTGGGGTTGCTTTAGGTGATCTGGGAGTCTGGTTCTGTGGCTTGTTTACCTGTCTTCTCATTTCAATGGGGTAAGGGGGTTGTGTGCTGCTGGCACCCACGTGACTCACCTCCTTGATGCTGGGGGCAGTGTTATGGTGGCCCAGAAGTTTTATCTCCTCTGTGTTGGGGTTGGCTCCTCTTCTTGGTGCTGGGGGTGGTGGTACAGCAGCCCAGAAGGTTCATCTCCTCTGCACTGGGAGCGGCTCTCCTCCTTGTTGAGACATCATTCACACAACTAAAATTTTGCCCTTTAAAATGTATAATATAGTATTTTTGGTATATTCACAAGGTTGTGTGACTATCACCAATACCTAATTTTAGCTATTAAATGTTCTAAAACATTTGCATTATCCCATAAGAAAACTTCCTATGCCTTAGCAGTCTCTCCCTATTCCTCCTTCCTCTAGTCCTTGTCAACTACTTCTTTCTTATCTTGGAGTATTTCTCTCTTCTGAACGTTTAATATAAATCAAATTTTTACAGTATATGGACATTTCATGTAACATGTTGTCAAGATTTATCCATGTTTTTGCATGTATCAGTAGTTCATTCTTCTTATAGCTGAATAATATTAAATTATTTAAGTATATCAGAATTTATTCATTGATTGATGTACATTTGAGTTGTTTCTACTTTGGGGCTATTATGGACAATGCTGCTAGGAACAAGCATTCACATGGACATATATTTTCAATTTTTTTCAGGAATATGCATACGAGTGGAATTTCTAGGCAACTTATATGGCAACTCTATAGTTTACCATTAGAGGAACTGCCAAACTATTTTCCAAAGCCAGTACATCATTTATATTTCCATCAAAAATATATGAGTGTTCTGATTTCTCTATTTAATCAGCAACATTTATTGTCATTTAATGCATTGATTTTTAATTAAAATAATCTGTACTAGACACCTGCTATGTTTTGGATATGGTTGGAGCATATCCTTCAGTGTTTCTTGTGTTGGAGACTGACTTGTTCTTCAGTGTGGTGATGTGGGAGGTTATGATATCTTTTTATTTGGTGGGGCCTCGTTGGTCACTAGGTTATTGATGGTTCTCTGAATGGATTAAGCTAGATCTCCTGGGAGCCCCATTCTCTCTAGAGAGCACTGCTATAAGAGCAATCCTGACTCCCAGATCACTCTACAGCTTCCAGTTTTGAGGTGTGAACTCTTGTTTCTGCTGTTGTGATGCCATCTGCCATGAGAGGCCTCAGCAGAGCTGAGTCAGTGCAGGTGTTTTGCTCTTGAACCTCCACAACTGTGAGCTAAATAAACTTCTTTTCTTTACAAAGTTAGCATGCCTGAAGTATTTTGTTATAATAACAGCAAATAGACTAATACAACACTTTTTAGGAGAACTTTGGAACCGCCCTGGATACACAGGTATGCTGTCCCACACACTAAATTTGTAGACATGACCCTGTCCTCTAGGCACAGATGATTGGACTGTGAGTGAGCATCTGGTCCAAACAGAACAAATTAAGCTCTTTCTTTTGAAACTGAGACTAAGATTCCAGGCTTAGCTCACCAGCTGTCTGTTAATAGCCTAACAGCTATTGGTAGTCATTTTGGTAATCACCTTGTGGGTCAAGAAGCACTGGGAATCAGTTGACAGTAAGAAGGTGACAAATGAAGGAAATATTTATAAAGAAGCAGATATTGGAGATGGAAAGTGAGGACTTCTTGGGTTCTCTACAGTGTTTTATTTATTTATTTATTTATTTATTTATTTATTATTTGGTACTGGTGATTGAACTCTACAGTGTTTTAGATCTTGGTTCCTTCCTGGGGCCCAGTTTTTCCAGCCTGTGGATTTCTCAGGCCCCTCTTGTATCCTTATAAAACATTTACTTTCTAGTGTAATCTAATCCAAGTTTGTTTCTGTTACTTGCAACCCAACAATTAACTAATACAGAAATAACATGAAAAATGACAAAAGGAGTTTCATAAAACTAACACAATATAATACAACAGACAACTTCTATAGATAGCTAAGGACCAGAAAGAAGCATTCTCTCTCTCTTTTTTCTCTCTGGATTGGCTTCATTATCCTACTTCTTTCTGCAAATCAGATTCTTAGAATCCTCACTATTCCATCATAATTTCAACTTGCAAGTTGAGTTGAAAGAACAAAATTCAAATTCACAACACATCACTTCTGAAACCAGACGTTTAGTGATTTTTCTCCACAACACAAACAATTTGGCAGCTGTAGATGCCACCTGAGTATGCTTTAATCCACTTCAATTTTGACACTGTCTACCTGGAGATATTCTCAGATCCCACAGACTGAGGGCTTACTCCCAAGACTGTCTCTCCCCTACTTTAGATGCTAGCCATAAGCAACAAGTTGTTTTCCCTGTGCTTTTGTCCAATCAGCTATAAATCAGATTTCCCACAATTCCTTCCTTGGGTTTGAATACTTTGTTTGAGCAGCTTATAGAACTCAGGGAAACTTTCATATTTACTGGTTTATTATTAAGGATATTACAGAGGATATAGATGAATAGATATGTAGGTTAAGGTGTGGGGAAAGGAATGTGGAACTTCCAAGCCCTCCCTAGGTGCATCACCCTCCAGGAAATTCCACATGTTCAACCACCTGGACGCTCTCCAAACCTTGTCTTTTTGGGTTTTCATGGAGACTTCATTGCATATCTAAGGCTGACAGACTGTGTAGGGAAACTCTGCAAGGCCTGTCCTGATTCTTCCTGTCCTCTTTGTGCAGCATTCCTTCCTCTCCAGTATGGGGCAAGACTTGAACTTAAATGAGGGTCTTATCTTCTACTATCAGACAAAATTGGTCAGAGAAGGGCTGAATAAATTAGAATTTTTATGATCTGCCTTGAGGAGGGAGTTAGGAATCAGGAATCAAGGATAAACCCCACAAATTTGTATGTCATAATATCATACAGGTTTACAATTCAGTAACTCCTAACCTGATTCTAAATGACCTTTCAATTCAAGTGTCCAGAGTTGTCTTCTTGATCAATCTCTCAGGGTCCCAGTTCTCAGTATACTGACTGATCCAGTTTGGGGCATGTGTTCAGCATTCCTCCAAGAAGCTATATAGCTACATGTTTACCTTCTGAGTCCCTGTATGTCCGGGAATGTCTTTTCTGCCCTCTTGGGTGAGTGATATCTTAGTGTGCTATACATTTTCTGGGTCACAATCTTGGATTCCACCCAAGCTCCTAGGGATTGCTTAATTGTGTTCTCACACTTAGTGGCGTGGAAGAGAAATCTGAGGTTGACCTGACTTTTTCTTTCTTGGCTAGCCTGCTTTCTGTTGCCTGGATTCTTGTAGGATTGTTTTTCTTACCAATGTAATTTTTTATGTTGCTTTTCTTTTGACTTATCATATTTATCTGTATGTATTAAAATTATAGAATTTCTTGAATCTATAATCTAAATAACTGACTTGTTTTGTGACAATATCCAATGTACTGGTCATTGTCTCTATTGCATTTTCAAATTCAATAACCATATCTTTCATCTGAAAGTAAGTTACCTCTTCAGAGATGAAACATCTTCTCAAATACCATTGAGGATATTAACTTAAAAATTTCTAAAATTACCATCTATTATTGAAACATGTCTGTTTCAAAGGTAAGCATTTCCTCAGAATGGTCTCATCTCTTAAGTTTTTGTGTTTTCTCATGAGCTTAAACTTGTCTCTGCTCATTCTGAAGAAGGTGCTTATGTTCCCCTAT
This sequence comes from Heterocephalus glaber, assembly GCF_000247695.1. Next base: position 1,003,275 of record NW_004624909.1, read on the forward strand.
CACTGGCTTTAGAGACAGGTTGTCTCTGAATGGTATTTCATAAAAAGGGGAAAAGAGGAATTTTATATTTTCTGTAGTTTTATTTTGCTACATTGAAGATTCAACTGGGACATGAGGAATGTGGAATGAGCTACCTAAAGGAGTCATATGCCAAGGAGATTAACTGTTTTGTCAAATGGTCAGTCCACCACCCCCAATTACTATATGTGCACCATAGTGTGTCATTTGCAATGTCTCTCATGATTTGAATTTTCTCCACAGTCACATTTCTTTCCATTCTTTTTTTTAAAAAGATTTTTCATTATTTACCTATTGCAAAAGAGCCATGTTTTTTTCATTTGATAATCAATCATTACATTAGTACAATTGTATATTTTGTTTGTTTTTGGCTTTTGGAGACATGGTCTCCCTATTTTTCTTTTTGCAGTGCAAACGCTTTTTAATATGACAAGATCCCAATTTTTGATTCTTTGTAATATTTCCTGGGCAGGGCCTGGGATTTAGCTCAGTGGTTCTGGAGCTGGCCTCACAACCACAAGGTCCTGAGTTCCATCCTAGGTACCAAAAAAAAAAAAAAAACCCCAAACAAACAAATATTTCCTGTGCAATTGGTTTTGTTCATAAAGTCTTTGCCTACACCTATGTCTTCAAGAGTTTTACCTATTCTATCTTCCAGTGGATGAAATGTTTCTATTTTACCAGGCATTTCCTAGGGTACAGTTTAAAATTTGGTTTCAAAAAGAAAGTTTCATTTAAAAAATTAGTGAATTACAGTCTTTCAAATTTCCACCTTAATTAGTTACAAAGAGAAGTGCAAGGATTCATAGTTTTTTGTACTAATTTATATTTACATTTAAAGATTAATTTTACTTCTATGTTAAAACAAGTATTTTATGTTGGAAAAAAGAAAACTAAATACATTTGTATAAAGGCAGCAAATGTCCTGTGGCCAATGCTCAAAATTTTCTACCTGAATAAGAGTCTCCGCAGAGCAAGACTTGAGTTGTTGAGGTTCACCTTTCTTGAAGAATTGTGTGCTGGAGATCTGAAGAACATATGGAAACAACATGATTTCTCTTTTTACAACTGTATCAGAACTTCACAGCTACAGTGATAGTATGAATACCTGAAAAATGACTTTTCTCAGAGCCAGGGCACTACCTGTGTGGTGTGGTTCATTCAATAATGGAGAGGCGGGGGGGGGGCTGTGCGGTGGCTGAGGTGAGCACATGTGTGTGTGTATACAGATACCTATATTTATATAAATAACCATATTCACTCCTTTACAAACCTGTAAATATAATGTTGTGCTCTTTGTTCATTATTTGAAAATTCAAATACACAGGCCATGAGGAGGAGAGTTTCTTGTGTATTCCTGCTGCTGCCACCAATAAAATTATGAAGTTTTCTAACACTGTTCATTGTACATATATTTCTCTGGTAAGTATTTGAACCTGTGGATGAAATTTATAATGTATTCACACATCAGGAGGTGATTTATTCTGTATACAAATTGGTCACCTGAATCTTTACATACTCTATCTCTACTTTTTCTACTGCTACTTGCTTCCCAAATGAGCACACTTTGGTGGAACAGTTGACTGTCGTATTTTCAGAACTTGTATTGACTGGTTATACCATAAAAGCCCTGCATCATCTTGAATATTGCACTTTAAGTCATACCAGAGTTTTACAAGGAAGAAAACATTTTGAGGATCCTTTACAAATAGTTCTTTTTAGGAAATTTGTCATAAATATGATGAATGTGTACTAATTTGAACAATGGATCTGTGTAAGAATGGTTGACATACCTAATGTGCATGAAGAGGTATTTGTTATGGAGTCTGGGTTTTGGTGCTATTTATGAAAAGCTGAGAATTCCAACAGGTCAAGTGTGGTTGTGCTAATGGAGTGGTTCTGCCAGGCAAGGACTGAGGGAGTGGATGCAGGCTCAAACTCTGCAATGGGGGCTGTGACCATGGGCTGGATGGGGTAAACCTGATGCACAAAGGGTTTGTCAAGCCCTGTTGCAAAGATCCTGGCTGCACTGTTTATAATACTCCAGTTCAGAACCCCTTTACTCCTAGGAAGGTAGGGTGTAGGATACCTGGCAGACCCAGCTTGCTGTGAATGGCAGTAGCCAAGATGATCAGGGCTGATGACATAATCACCATGTCCTGCAGAGCCTTGTCTTTTGCAGTCTGATCTATTAGCTTGGAATGAAAATGAGATTTCCTTCTGGCCAGAACCTAAATGTGACTAAATACCTTAATGACAGCTTCAATTTCTTGAACTTTATTTCTTGCTAAGACCTATGTATGACTAGATATCTGCTTTTGGTCCTTGTTTTCCCTGTCCTGAGTTTGATATATCTGGCTATCAATTCATTACTACCGTACATTTTGTCTTCTTCTGGTAAGATGATTTTCCTCCAACAGACAATAGTGGCTTAATAACAGAAAATGTTGGAGAATTTTTTGAAACAGGGTCTTGCTATGTAGTTTAGGCTGGTTTTAAATTCACAGTGATCCTCCTGCCTCAGCCTCCCAAGTGCTGGGATTACAGGTATGTGCCACCACGCCCAGCTTAGCAGAGAGCATTTTGGTTTTTATCCCTCACTTGTTCTTCTCAGGTGGTTGCCATAGCCCTGGGCATCAAACTCCCATACAACTATACCAAAAAGAAAGAAAGAAGAAAAATTTCTTTTACATTTCTATCAAGGAGGGAAACATTTCCAACAAAACCTCACAGCAAATTTCTTAGATCCCATTGGCCAGCCGTGGGGTCATAGACCTACCTTCTAATTGCAAAGGAGTTGGGGAAAGTGCATGGTTAGCTTTCTCAGCCTCTATGGTGAGAATTGATTTCTATCAACAAAGAAAAGGAATAGGAGTGGTTGAGACAGGAAAGCAATAGTGATTATCACATCTTCTAAGCTAGCTTCTCTCATTTTATTCTAAATCATGGCTATTTGTCTTTTTTATGGAATCTATTTCAGTTTTAAAATATTTATTTATTTATTTATTTATTTATAGGAAACACCATAAGATTTGGGGGGCTTTATAAGGTGTTCCCTAATTTATCATCAGCATATTGTTTGGCAGAGAGTGGGAGTTCAATGTAGAGTAAAAGAATGAAACTAAACAAATCTTTCTATTTCCTTTACATATGAAAGACTTATTTGATAAGTATAAAATGCTTGGGTCACAACCATTTCCATTCAAAACTAAACATGAGTCTATGGTCTTTTGACATTTAGTGTTACATGGAAGGTCAGCTTAATTTGTAAGTGACCTGTTTTGTTTTTTACAGAAACTTTTTATTTTGAAAGAATTATGTATCTACAGAAAATTTAAAAGATAGTACAAAGAGATCAAGTATATTCTTCATTCAGTTTCCCGAACTGACATTGGTATAAAATATGTATATATGTGTAACCATCACTACAAGTGACACAAAATACTATTCCATGAGCACAATGATCCCCTGGTGCTATGCCTTTTTAATCACACCCAGACCTTTCCCATCCATTACCATCTCTAACCCTTGCAATCACTAATCTCTTCTCCATTGCTATACTTTGGGTCTTTTTAAGAATATTATAGAAATGGAATCATAGCATGTGATATTTTAGAATTTTTTCTCACTCATCATGATGATCTTAATTTCTTGTATGTATCAATAAATTTCTTGTATGTATCAATAATTCATTCTTTTTTATTCTTGAATATTATTTGTATGGATGTACTAGCATTTTTCAGCTACTCACTCATTGAAAAATGTTTAGATTGTTTCCAATATTCTTACTATAGAAATAAAGAATATTTGTACTTGGGTTCTTGTGTGGACACAAATTTTCATTTCTCTGGGAGAAATACCTAAGGGCACAATTTCTGAGTCATATGATAATATGTTTTGTTTTATAAGGAACTATCAAACAATTTTTGGAGTGGCTATATCATTTTATATTTCCTCCAGCAATGCATTTGATAACCATTTGCTCCATATCCTTGTTAACATCCATTTTGCCACTCTTAATTTTAACTTTTCTGATAGGTGCATAATAGTATCTTTTCATGGTCTTAATTTGAATTTCCCTAATGGCTAGTGATGTTGAACATTGTGATGTTTAAGTTTGATTGTGTCAACTTGATTAGCTGGGGAGTGGCCCAAGGGATTGGTGGAGTATACCTCTGGGTATATCTTGGTGGTTCATGGAGGCACGACCTTGGATGCATTATCTGGTCCCTGGTCCCTTTCTCTCTGGCACTGTTCCCCTGTTTTACTTCTTATCTTCCAGTGACTAAGCAGCTTTACTCTACCACAACCTTCTACCATAAAGTTTCTGCTTTGGAGCTACTTGACCATGGAGTGAACCCTCTAAAACCACAAATTAAACCTCTCCTCCTTTAAGTAATGGGTGTGGAGTATCATTTCTCAGCAACAAGAAAGCTGACTAACACAGAAAATTAGTATCAGAGAAGTGGAGTCACTGCTGTGGGTATATATGATCATGTGGTTTAGAACTGGTTTGTGGAAAGAATTTTGGAAGGTTTAGAGATGCAGGCTAGAGAAGCCCTAGAATGCTATAAATAGAGCTTGATGAATGATTTTGGTCAGAGTTCAGAAGACCAGACTACTGATAGGAATGTAGAGCAGCTTCAAGATGTTTCAGTTGGTAAAAATGACTCAATAACAGTTGGGCTAGAAGCCATGTGTATTTCACTTTGGCAAAAAATTTGTCTACAAAAAAAATTGTCTACATTTTACTCATGCCTGACACTTTGCAGGAGACTGATATTAAGGGTGATAGACTAATTAGTCTGGCAGAGGAAATTTCAAGGCAGTCCAATGTTTAGGCTGTGGGATAGATACTGTTGGCTGCTTTTAGTCAGATTTATAGTGAGAATTGGTGACAAAATGCAGAAGAAAATACTTTGCAAAATTTAAATTTTAGGCCAGAGGGTAACATATGTACAGTTAGGGCCAAAGGAGGCATGGCTGCTAAAGAAATGAGTGCCATTAAAAATAAACCAAGTACTTTGTTTGAGAACAAGGAGAATAATGCCTTAAGGACAACTCAGGAATCAGCAAGACCCTATATATTACAGGCTCAAAGATAAAAATGTATAAGCCTTTCATTTGTGAAGAGATCTCCCGGGCCCCCTGCTTGAGAAAGACCATCTAGAAAATTAGTTCCCTGGAAATTTTTTCACCCTGCTTAGCAAGCAATCTAGGCACTCAGAAGCTTCTGTAGCCATGGTCCAAGGAGGCCTGTCTACTGCCCACCCAGGTGGCAGATCTTGGCATCACTCACATGATGCTAGTATCACTGACATGCAGAATACAAGAGTTGTGGTATCAGGGAGTATTCCATCCAGATTTCAGATGAAGGTGAGAGGCCAAGCCAGTAGCCCCCGAGAGGGGCTGTGTGAAGCTGTGAGAATAAAGCCAAAGGTTCAGTGGATACCCTATGAAGTCAGAAATGGTGGGAATGTGGAACATCTGCTGAAGAAAGCTGAAGACCATGAGCAGTGCCTCCCCAAGAGAGAGGCCATGTGGGCTGCAACTGGCAAGGCCAAAGGGATGGGACCCTTTAGAACTCACCACTGTGTGTCCTGGAAGCTACAGGACTTACTATTTTCCACGATGAATTTCTGCCTTCTTTTGATCCAATTCTTTTCTATACCCCTCTTTCTCACTTTTGGAATGAAAATGTTTACCTTGTGCCATTGTACCTTGGATTATGTAACTTGTTTTTTTTTTTTTTACAGAATTTCACAACTAAGAATTTGCCTTATGTCTCAGAAAAGACTTGGACTTAGACTTTCGAAAAATGCTGGAATTTTTGAGATTTTAGGGAAGGGATTACTACTGCATTTTTGGTTGTATGTAGGGTAGTTGTAATATTAGATGGAATTATGACTTTGTGTTTATTTGGTGATTAAGTATGGTTTAATATCCATTGGGGTGTCAAGTTGACAAGTGGTGGGATGTGATGGTTAAGCTTAATTGCACCACTTTGATTGGCTGGGAAGGAGGCCAGGACATTGATGGAGCATACTTCTTGGTGTGTCATGGAGGCATGACCTTGAGTTCTGTATCTGGTCCCTGGACCCTTCTTCTCTTGCACTGTTCCTCTGTTCTGCTTCCCAGCCTTCAAGAACTAAGCAGCTTTGCTTTATTATGACCTTACACCATGATGTTTCTGTCTTGATGCCAGTAGACCATGAACTGAATTCCTGAAACTGTGAGTTAAATTCAACTTCTCTTCCTTTAAGATGTGGGTGTCAGCTACTGTATCCCAGGGGTGGGAAAACTGACTAAGACAAACATCATTTTACATGCTTATATGCCACCTAAACAAATTTTGAATGAAATATTTCTTTGTGTCTTTTAGCTATTTTCTAATTGTATTATGTGTTTTTGATTATTGAGTTTTGAGAATTCTTTATAAAATTTTAGATATGTAGTAGCAGATATATAGTTTTCAAATGTTTTCTCTCAGTCTATATCTTGTCTTTTGCATCCTCTTAACAAGGTGTTTAGCAGAGCTCTAGTTTTTAATTTTGATGAAGTCCAATTTGTTGGTATTTTCTTCTACAAATCTTGCTTTTGTTGTCAAATCTAACAAAACTTCATTAAATCTAAGTTCTAGAGATTTTCTCATGTTTTCTTCTAAGATGGCTAATTTAAAATTTTACTTTTAAGCCCATGATTCAGTTTTAGTTTTTATATAAGATTTTAGGGTTAGATTAAAGTTAATTTATTTGCTTACATATATTTACCTGCTCTGGCACCATTTGTTGAAAAGGCTGGAACTGTTGAGACTGTTGAATCATCTTTGCATCTTTGTAAAAAACCAATTGGTGGGAATGTCAAAAATCAACTTGTGTGTATGTGTCTCTGGGTCCTCTTCAGATACTGCACTTGGCTCTAGTTTTAGGATTTCTTTTTAACATTCATCCCTCTATTTTTGATACAATAGTATCTTGATGTTCTGTAACTGTGGAGGAAATTGTGAAGTTTGTCCTTGCTATCAACATCTCCTACTTAAATTAATGGGTAAAAAGGAAAAGAATGAAAATGGATTTCAGTTAAAACATATTAAAACATACATGAAAGAGCCCACATGCCCATCAAATGGTGACTGGATAAAGAAGACGTGGATTTTTAAAAATAAAATGGAGTACTACTCAGCCATGAAGAATGAGAAACTAGAGACATTTATAGCTAAATGGATGCACATTGAGGCCAAACTCTTAAGTGAAATAATGACACACACATGTGTAAATACTCAATAGTTTCTCTGGTGTGAGAAATGGGAAGTGTAAATGAGGATCAAAATGTATAATAGATAATGTGGAATAGGAAGAAAAGGTCCAAAGGGGAAGAGGAATGGAAAGTGGGCAGGGGTAGGGTTAGGGGAAAGGAAAGGAAAAATATGACAAAAGGAAAAACAGAAAGTCTTTGTAAATAGGAAGGGGTTGCACCAGTCTGCACTCCCACTAACAAAGGAGAAGGGTTCCTTTCTCCCCACACCCCCACCAGCATTTGTTATTGGTTGAATTCTTGATAGCAGCCATTCTTTCTGGGGTGAGGTGGAATCTCAGTGTTGT
>NW_004624909.1:1028265-1040004 GCF_000247695.1 Heterocephalus glaber
AATATGAGAAAATGAAAAATGGAAACAAAGTCTTTGTAAATAGGGAGGGATGGAGGGGTTGAAGGGAGGGCAGGGGAAGGGGGAAAAATATGAAGCAAGAGAGATTATGTAAAGGTGCAAATTTCCAATGATGAATGTCATTATATTGTATATCTAAAATATCCAAGAAAACAAAATTTAAAAAAAATTGGTCAGGAAATTGTAGGGTGTTCTTTTTTCTTTTATTATAACATGTTTGCAGTACCTGCAGTTTACAATCATCTTGGGGAGTGGGTACATGTACATAATTCAGCTTGTTTTTTAAAATCCATTTTCCTTTCCAATCACATCCCTCTCTCCTCTAATTCCTCTAACCCAATTTTCATTCTCATTGATATTATTAATTTTGGCAAACATTATGACATATAATGGTTACATTCATTGAAGTTATTATGTTCATGTACATGACTTGTCTTTACTTATTTCCACTTCACCTCTTCCTCAACCCTCACCTTTGTCCTCTTAGACCACTTCCCTCTTGCAAAAGATCCATCCCCTTGTCTCCTCCTATCCATCCTTTATTATTCTCTCTCTCTTTTTTTTTTTTTTTTTTGGGTACGGGGATCGAAATTGGGACCTTGCACTTGTGAGGCAGGCAGCAGAACCACTGAGCTAAATCCCTAGCCCTATTATTCTCTTTGTTTGTACTTTGCCTCACTTGAATGAGAGATACCATGTTGCATTTAAGTTTGCGTGTCTGGTTTATTTCACTCAAGATTATATTTTCCAGCTGCATACATTTTCCTATGAATGCCTTAAATTTTTCACCCTTTATAGCTGAGTAGTTTTCCATCATGTATAGATACCACATTTTCTTTATCCAATCATCTATTGATAGGTTTACAGGCTGCTTCCAGGATTTTGCTATTAAAAACTGTAGTGCTCACAATTTGTAATAGCTAAAACTTGGAAGCAGCCCAAATGCCCATCAATTGGAGACTGGATAGAGAAAGTGTTTTTTTTTTTTTTTATAAAATAGGGTACCACTCAGCCATCAAAAATGAGAAATTAGAGACATTTATAGCTAAATGGATGCACATGGAGGTGATACTAAAGTGAAATCAATAGGACACACATGTGTAAATACCAAATAGTTACTCTAGTGCAAGAAACTGAAAGTGTAAATAAGGACTAAAAGGGATAATAGATAATGTGAAATAGGAAGAAAAGGGGCAAAGGGGAAGGGGAAGTGGGCGGGATAGAGGAAAGGAAAGAAGGGAATGGAATTAATATGAGAAAATGAAAAAATGAAAAATGGAAACAAAGTCTTTGTAAATAGGGAGGCATAGAGGGGTTGAAGGGAGGGCAGGGAAGGGGGAAAAATAAGAACTAAGAGAGATTATGTAAAGGTGCAACTTTCCAATGATGAATGTCATTATATTGTATACCTAAAATGTACCAATAAAATAAAATTTAAAAAATACTGTGCTGCTATAGATAATTGTATGCATGTATTACTGTGATATAATGTTCTAAGCTCTTTGGGGAAAATACCTAGCTGTGGAATAGCTGGATCATATGGAATTTCTAATTTCTTTGAGAAATCTCCATATTGATTTACATAATTTTTATATTAGTTTACATTCCCACCAACAATGTAGGAGGGTTGCTTTTTCACCACAGCCAATGCCAGCATTTGTTATTGTTTGATTTCTTAATGATTACTATTCTTTCCAGAGTAATATGAAATCTTAGTGTTGTTTTAATTTGCATTTCTCTGATGGCTACAGTTGTTGAACTTTTTTTTCATATATTTGTTGACCATTTTCATTGCTTCTTTTGTGAAGTGTCTATTCATTTCTCTAGCCCATTTCTTGACTGGGTCTAATTGTTTTTTAGTTTTATATATTCTAGATATTATTCCTTTGTCTGAAGAGTAGCAGGCAAAATGATTTTCTCATTCTGTAGGTCTCCACTCTACTAATTGATTCTTTTGTTGTACAGAAATTTTTTAGTCTGATATAATCCCATTTGTTGATTCTTGATATTATTTCCTGGGCAATTAAGGTTCTGTTTAGAAAATCCTTTCGTACCCCTCTTGCTTCAAGTGTTTTACCTATTTTATCTTCCAATAGTTTTAATGTTTCTGTTTTAATATTTAGATCTTTGATCTATTTTGATTTTAATTTTGTGTATGGTGAGAAATAAGGGTCCCGTTTTAATCTTCTGTAAACAGATAACCAGTTTTTGCAGCACCACTTGCTGAATAGCCTGTCTTTCCTCCAACATATGCTTTTGGCCCCTTGTCAAAGATCAAATAGCTGCATGTGTCTGGGGATGTTTCTGTATCCTCTATTGTGTCCCATTGATCTATGTATCTGTTTTTGTTCTAATACCATACTGTTTTTGTCATTAATCCTTTGTAGTATAACTTGAAGTCAGGTATTGCAAGGCCTTCTGCTTTGCTCTTGTTACCCCAAATTGCTTTTGTTATTCTGGCTCTCTTCTAATTCCATATGAATTTTAAGATTGTTTTCTCTAGTTCTGTAAAGTATGCTGTTGGTATTTTGGTTGGGACTGCATTGAATCTGTATACCAGTTTTGGAAGTATGGCCATTTTGATAATATTGGTTCTGCCTATCCTGGAGCAGAGAACATCTTTCCATTTACTAATGTCCTCTTCAATCTCCTTTTTCAGAGTACTGTAGTTTTCTTTGTAGAGGTCATCTACTTCCTTGGTTAGACAAATTCCTAGATATTTCATTTTTCTTAAAGCTACTGTGAATGGTATTGTTTTCATAATTTACTTCTGTGACTAATATAAATATTAAACAAAAAGGTAAATGGCAACAAAGGAAAAGAGGGGAGAAGTAAGAAAAGAAAAATAGAGAAAGGATAAGATACAGCAGAAAGAAGTCAGGTGAAAAGATATGGATAAAAGTAAAGGAAATAAAAAGAAACAAAGGAGAATTCCCTTATACTCTATAAACTATATGGGAGAAAAAAGGCAATTGGAAGAGAAACACATACACACAGTCATAAACGATAAAAGGGGAAAACAATGGAATAAAAATGGGGAGGATGAACTGAAGGAGGAAAACAAACAAAAAAAGAAGTAAAGAAAGAAAATTTTCTATTGTTTTGGTCACATGGCTCTTTTCCATAGCCTGGGAATAAGGAGTAGAGCTCAAGCCAAGACCTGACTCTGCTCACACTGGAAGTCTAATGTGGCAGTCTTCACTCAGAAGGATGCTGGATGCAGACATCTGCATACAGTGGGAACAGGGTACCAATGTCACCTTCCAATCCTGTGTAACTTAGGTTGAACCTGGCCTCTGACCACCGAAGCCTCGTCTGTGTTCACCAGCTCCAGCCCCTCAGCAGGACTCTCTCCAGCCTGCTCTCCAACCTCTGGCTGTCTCCCCTGGCTGTCCTTCCCTCATCCACTCTGGGAACTTGACAGTGTGGAACCTGGCTTGGAGCTAGTGGGCTGCTCTGGGACCCAGGTTTGATTACAGATCCCTACAATGGCATCTGCCAGCTCTGTTTCTGCAATTGTGGTGGCAGGTGCTGGATTAAGGTCATTCACAAACTGTTGACTGTGAAAGCCCGCTCTGGAAACAGTATCCTGCATTTTCCTTGCAGGTTCTGACTGCTGCTGATTCTCTCAGTCCCAATGTAGTTTTCTGTGAGTGAGAAGTTCTTAGTTTTACTTTGTCTGTCTGTCTGTCTGTCTCTCTCTCTCTCTCTGGTACCAGGGATCGAACTCAGAGCTCTGTGCTTGTGAGATAGGCATTGGCATCACTGAGCTAAATCCCTGGCCCAGTTTTACTTTGTTTCTTGAATGCGGTCTGTCTAACCACTCTCAGTCACATGTGGCTTATAGAGTTCTGCAATTTTATTTCTTCTGTATCATTTAATCATTTTTTCTTTTGTCAGTTCCTTTCTGATTCCTGGGTAATCTCCTCTCACTTTGGTTTCTCTCCAAGCTACTGTTTTCCAAACTCTAAATATTTTGTCCTGGAGAAGCTGAGTTGCTGGCACTCACTCCTCTGTCATTTTTTAGTCCCTCTGAGTAGTGTTCTTTGGATTAGAATCTTTTTTTTTTTTGGTACTGGGGCTCGAACTCGGGTCCTTGCTCTTGCAGGACAGGCTGTGGAACCACAGAGCTAAATCCCCGACCTTGGATTAGAATCTTCAAATACAGACATGATCACCACATTGTGTTTGGTTAATCCATCTCTTATGTACCTTTCCATTTATGATAATTTTTCTTTCTCGCCTTGTTTCTAGTTGATGTTCCCTGAGTCTCTCCAATGTGGCTCTTCGTCTACTCAACCATGCTGGATCTTCTAGATCCTTCCTCTCACTGGATTGTTCCTTAGCTTCTATGATGTGACTCTTCCTCTAGTCAGCCATGTTGAATCCCCTATTCCAGACTTTTGCCTTGTTCAAGATCAGGTCCTTTCAGCTGGCACTTCTGCTGCCCCATGCAGAAGAGAAACAACACAGAGCCAGCTCCAAATTGGTGGTGGCTGAGCCAAGGCATGGAATCCACAGCCATGGAGTTGGTCGGTGACCAGCCCGCAGGTCTGTGTGTTCCGCCAAGGCCTAGGCTTTTCTTTGATGAGAAAAATTTTATTACTGATTCAATTTTATTACTTATTATTGGTCTGTTCTTATTTTCCACTCCTTCATGATTTAATCTTGGTAGGTTGTATGTGTCCAGAATTTATCTATAGCTTCTAGATTATCCAATTTTTTGGCATATAATTTTTCATAATAAACCCTTGATTCTTTTGATACCAATTGTAACATCTCCTTTTAGGTTTCTGATTTTATTTGTGTCTTTTTTTTTCTGTTTGGCTAAAGGATTGTAGATTTTGTTTATCTTTAAAAATAAACATATCAGAAAAGAGAAAAATAAAATAAGTGCCTCTTGGTTGATCTTTTGTATTAAAAAATTCTCTACTTCATTTAATTCTGCTTTATTATTTATTTCCTTCTACTAATTTTTTCTAGTCCCTTGAGGTACAACTTTATTTTTTATTATTACATGTTTGAGATATATAATGAATGCATTCATCTTGGGGAGTTGGTACATGTACGTATGGAGTCTTATTCCTTTTTACTTCGGCTTTTTTTCCCCTCCCTCCTTCTTCCTCCCTCCATCTCTAGATACCCTTGTCATTTGTAAAAGGTCTATCTCACTGCTTTCTATTATATACCTTTTATTTTGGTCTTTAAATCACTTTTACTTTGAGTTTTTCATACTAGACAATTAATCTTCTATGTTTGATATATTTCACTAAGCATTATGGTCTCAAGGTGCATCCATTTTCCTACAAATCAAGAACCCATAAAACAACAAATGCTGGCAAGGTTGAAGTGGGTGGGAATGTTGAAATTTTTGTATTGTTGGTGGGTGTATAAACTAGCACAATCATTATGGAAATCAGTATGGAGTTTCCTCAAAAAACTAAAATTGGAAATTCCATTTGACCCAGCCAAAGACATCATATTACAATAATACATGTATACTCATGTTTATAGCAACACAATTATAATGGCTAAATCTTGACAGGTCTCCCATGCTGGAACTCGGCCCAAGCAGACCCGCTACCCACATCAACAGGAGCACAGAGATAACAAGAAGCCAGCAGCTGCCCTGCTGCTCTCATCACCACCCTGTTTATCAGCCAGCCCTAGGCCCATCACTCTCTATAGCAGTGCCCTCCTCCCCTACCTTACATGCCCTACATTAACCACAAGCACCCTTCTCTCAATGCCAATGGCCTTCTCGCCCTTGGCCCATCTGCACCCAGATGGCAATAAATTCATTGAATGTTGCTTAGACTTTGCCTGCCTGGGTGGTCTCAATAGGGCCTCGGTGTGACCTTACAAATCTTGGAAGAGGTACAACTTTAGATTGTTTATTTGAAATCTTTCCTGCTTTTTTTTTTTGGTACCAGGGATCGAACTTGGGTCTTTGCACTTGCGCAGCAGGCGGTGAAACCACTGAGCTAAATCCCCCGGCCCCCTCCTGCTTTTCGGTGTAGATGTTTATTCCTTTAAATAGCCCTATGAGTACTGCTTTTGCTGTATCCCATAGGGTTTGGTATATTTTATTCCTGTTTTCATTTGTCTTGAGAAATTTTCAAATTTTTCTTTGAATTTCTTCATTGACCGCTTGTTTGTTCAGGAGCATGTTGTTTAATTTCCGTGCATTTGTAGTTTCTGAAGTTCTTCCTGTTAATTATTTCTAACTTTATACCACTGTAGTTGGAAACAATATTTGATGGTTTTAATCTTAAATTTGTTAAGACTTGTTTTGTGGCCTGCCATACGGTATACCTGGGAGAATGTTCTTGTGCACTACAGAAAAATACATACTTTGCTGCTGTTAGATAGAAAGTTAAGTATCTATCTGTTAGGTCCATTTTATCTAACATGCATTTCAATTCCAGTATTTTCTTATTAATTTTCTGTCTGATTCATCTCTCTATTATTGAAAGTGGGAAATTGAAGTCCCCTCTTATTATTCTATTGTTTTCTATTGCTCACTTCATGTCCATTTTTTATATATATATATTTAGGTCATTCCTCTTATCACAGTTTTCCCTGGAAGTCTATTTTATCTGATATATGTACAGCCACTCCTGATTGCTTTTTTTTTTTTGGTACTGGGGATCGAACTCGGGTTCTTGCACTTGCGTAGCAGGCAGCGAAATCACTGAGCTCAATCCCCGGCCTCCACTCCTGATTGCTTTTACTTACCATTTGCATGGAATATCTTCTTCTGTTCCTTTACTTATAATCTATGTGTGTTCTTAATACTAAAGTGAGTTTATTGTAGGCAGCATGTTGCTGGATTTTTTTCTATCCATTCAGCCACTCTATGTCTTTTCCTTTTCTCATATTTTTTCTTTTCCCATCTTTCCTTTCCCATTCCCCCCTCACTTCCCCTATTCCTTTAGACATTTTCTTCCTATTTCACAATATCAATTATACATTTTGATCCTTATTTATACTTTTAGATTTTCACACCAGACAAACTATCCAGTATTTACACTCTATGTCTTTTGATTGGAGAATTTCATCATTTATTTTCAAAGTAATTATTAATAGTAAGGTCTTGCCACTACCTTTTTGTTAATTATTTCCTGGTTCTTAATATAGACATTTTTCTTCCTTGCTTCCTCTTCTGTGATCTTTTTTCCTGTGATTTGATGATTTTCTTCAGTTGTTTGATGTTGGGTCTACAGTGGCCTACAAGCATCTGCATGGTACTAGGTCCCAGGGCACAGAGACTCAGGGTAGCTGTGGAGCTGGGGTCCTAAGCTAAAGGTCTCACAAATCTATCATGGTACTTGAGTCTTGGGATGCAGGTACACTTTGTGTGGCAGGATTTGATGTAGATTGCCCACAGAGCTGGGGTGGATTACTCTGAGGTACCCCCAGCAGCTCAGGCCAAGGAGCTTGGATTGTAACTATGACACTGACCTTGGAGAGGTGGGCACAGTACTAGCTTTGCCCAAGGGAAGGAGTGCTCTAAAGAGTTGAGGACAGGAAGTAAGTTATAGTTGCCATTGAAAATCCAAGTCAATAAGGCCCAGTGGTAATTCAGGTCCCAGGGGATTGTGAAACATATATTCCAGACTTTAAGTACAGAGACAGCATCAGAAATGATCCTTTCACTTGTGCTTTGAGGACCAGAGAACAGAACAGCAATGACTCAATTACTTGTGGAGAACACTTTGAAATAAGATGGAATTGTAAAACCCTAAGTGTGGCTGTAACCCTAAAGTGTGCTGTGACTTTAAGAGTGCTGTAACCTAAGTATGACATAATCATAAGAGTGATGTGTAACCATAAGATATGAAAGTAGAACCTTAAGTGGTATGGAACTGATAAGGGTGTGCCCTGAACTGGACAGGGTGTACCCCAAACTGGACAGGGTGTGCCCCGAAATGGACAGTGTGATAAATCTGAACCAATACCACAAACGCCCAGTTAGAATAGTATAAAAGGAGCCGAAGACCCCAAGCAAGTCGACGATCCGTCCCAACGACCATTCGACCAGTCACTCTGCTGATCTAACTATCGAGTGAGACATCTGCACACCTGATCCCGCTGGAAGGAGCATCGCCGCCGACCAGACGAGACCAGAGGATGAGGCAAGCAGAGAGGCGGATAGCCTAGCGCTGACTCAACGCCCTTCGTCTATGGATCGGACCCTCTGACCCTACAGGAGGAAACGTCGCGCTCCCATAAGGACTTGCACAGTACAGGTACAGGGACGTGGTAATTGGCAGACTTAATATTGTGTGATAACTGTATTGAAGTGAATTATGATAATATAAGTGTGTGAACTGCCATCCGAGTCCGAGTCCTCTTTACCCACGGTACCTGCTCGCGACAGCTGGCTTAGTCAGCAAGATCTGTCGAAGCAAGGCAGAATTAGTTTTTTAAAAAAAGACTAGGTTTTAAGGTCGGAGGCTAAACTTAAGCATTGTACCATTTGGGAATCAGAGAGAGAGAGGAGGATTTGGAAAGGACAACTCTGGAGCTCTGGTCGGGAGCAGAAGGAGGAAGACCCTGACCAAACTTCCAAACTCAAACTGACACCCAAATAGGGGAGTCTCAGCACGGTGTAAGCCAACTCTGGAGCTCTGGTCGGGAGCAGAAGGAGGAAGACCCTGACCAAACTTCCAAACTCAAACTGACACCCAAATAGGGGAGTCTCAGCACGGTGTAAGCCAACTCTGGAGCTCTGGTCGGGAGCAGAAGGAGGAAGAGCCGCGCACCATTCTGGACTCAAACATCCCAGAAAAGATCTTTATAGTATTACTAGCAGCAACCATAATCTCATTTGGAATCGGAATTGGCGCAGTAGCCACAAAAGGATATAGACTAGTGTACGTGTCTATATATTTTCTCATACTCATATTCTATAGCATCCTAAATTATTGGAATCACCTCTGAATAATCCCAAAATCACAAAATGCTGGCTAAATTTAAGAAACTAACAATCAAACCAAAACCAGAGACCATGGATACAGACGACAACGACCGATGGCAAAGAGCAAAAAAGATCATGAAAGGAAAATGTAAATATAAGGAAGTAGATATAAAGGCTACATTAACAGATCCTAATGTGATACAACCCATATTGGAAAGAGCTTCACAACCTGAGGTCCCAAGCATACTGCTAAAAACAATAGAGGATATAGATAATGATAGAATGAAAGGAAAAGCCATGGCTCAGAAAATAGTAGGAAAATTCAAGGATACTAATCCATTTAAGCAGCTAACCGAATGTGAGGGCCCACCGGACCCACCCAGAAATAATTGGGAGGTTTTTCCGGTCACTAAGACTAGCATTAGTACTCCAAGTAAATTTACAAACCCACCGGTGGAAGAAGGTTCCAGTTCCCAAATAAGAGAGGAAATTAGACCTCTTAAAGGAACAGAGTTAACTCAAATAAGACAAGAATTTGCACAGAACGGTAAGGGGGACGCCTCATACTTACGTGCAATGTGGGATAAAGGAGCAGATACTATAATGTTAACAAGTGGAGAAATGACTAGAATCAAAAATATAATAGAAAATCCTAATGTACAGGAAAATCTACTACAGTTCATAGAGCACAATCAAGGTGAGACATATTCACTAATGGATTGGTATGCACATGCAGTACAAATGACATATCCTACAATAGATCTCACGAAATGGGAAGCAGGGACAAAATGGAATACATGGGATCAAGGAATAGATTTAGTCAGGACACTAGGAGTAATAGGAATGGTATATTGAAGAGCACTTACACCACATGAAGCAATATTAACCCCAGGTTTCAAGAAAATCATCCTAAAGGGAGCACCAAACCATTTAAAAATAATAATAAGACCAAATGTACAGTCAGCTAGAACAATTGGAGATATGATTAATTTTCTAAAGGAAAACAGAGAATTAGAAAAAACAAATGTCATGAGCTTTGCCACAGATAATTTGACAAACAACAACATAAAAAATAAAAAGGGAATATTCAATAGATTCAATAGATTCAACAATGAACAACCAATGAGAAATGATAATAGACAACCAAATACAAGACAGGTGAACAACCAACGATTTCAAAATGAGACAAGACAAGGAAGATACCAACCCACATATCGTTATCCAAACAGATACCAAGGAGACAACAACAGAGGCCTGAATTTTTTAGGGAAAGGAGGTCTGGACAGACAGTTGCCCAGACAGCCCAAACAGAATCAATACTTCAATCAACCCCACAGATTCTATCAACCAAGGATCCAAGGCCGTGGATTAGGATACCGATAATACTACACAAGAAACCCATACCAACAACATGGCTAGTAGATACAGGGAGTGAAATTATCATATTCAAAGACATAATATTACCAAAGATACATAACACAAAAAACATGATACAAATACAAGGAATTACAGGAAACATAACTACACTAAACAAAATAAGGGTAAGATTAGAGATATATGACAAAATAATAGAATGCAAAATGTATAATGGAAATGTATCACACAATATATTAGGCATGGATATAATACCTAAGATATGTAACCATTGGAAATACATAAGAAATTGCATAAAGCCAGAACACGTATGCCTAACACAAGTAAAAATAGATCCTATACAATTACCTCAAATACCAAATTCTTTCACAAGCCAATACCCAATCAAGGGTGGATTACAAGACATTACAGACAAAATAACACTATTGCAAGAGGAAGATGTGATAGAACATACATCAAGCTTTAATTATAACAGACCCATATGGCCAGTAAAGAAACCATCAGGCACATGGAGGCTAACAATAGATTACAGAAACATCAATAAATTAACTCCAAACATGCCAGGAAGTTTTCCAGAACTAGAAGATATTACAAAGAAAATTAACACATTTGCACCATCATTTCTAGCAATAATTGACCTAAAAAATATGTTTTTCTGTATACCATTACATGAGGATTCCAGGGAAATGACAACATTCACATGGGATAACAAACAATATAGATTTAAAAGATTACCACAAAGATACAAGAATAGCCCTATAATAGCACATAATGCATTACAATTTACATTAAATAAGATGCCAAAGGACAAAGACATACTTATATTATCATACGTGGATGATATATTGGTAGGAGGAAAGCAGGAAAAGAAAGTCAAAGACACATTAGACAAATTAGTACAAATATTAAGACAGGATGGATGGACAGTTAATGATGATAAAGTACAACAGCCTAGCACATCAGTTAAATTTCTAGGTATACAATGGACTACTGAGGGACCTACAATCCCACAAACAGTATTAGATAAAATACAAATAATTAAGGACCCTACAAATAAAAAGAAATTACAACAGCTATTAGGCCTTTTCAATTTCTGGAGAAATCATATCCCATATATCCAAAACATTATGAAACCCTTACATAATATCACTAAGAAAGCATCTGATTTTAGATGGACAGAAAATGAAAAACAGATACTAAACAGCCTCAAAGAATTATGCAAGACATATAAATCACTAAATTACCCCAAACAGGGAGATATAATAGTTCTAGATATCTTATTCCACCAAGAATATGGAAATTGGAACCTATTTATAAAAAATAATACAGAATTAAGACCTGTAGGCTTTTTCTGTAAAAAATTCCCATGGTCAGACCATAAATATTCAATACTTGAAAAGACAATATGGACAACTTATGAAGCA
>NW_004624909.1:1040629-1055334 GCF_000247695.1 Heterocephalus glaber
AAATAGCTATGAGACCGCTGGATGCGAAAGTCGTACACTGGAAATGGTTCTTGGAGTCAGCCCTGAGCAGAGGGACGGTGGTAGCAAAGGGGTCGCTGCCTTCTCTATCCCAAAGTGCTCTGATGCACCAGGGGATGGACCCAGAACCCTGTGACACAATAAGTGCAACAGAGGAGCTGGGAAAACCTATAATCTCCCCGCCGGATATGATCACCCTACCCCAAAAGAGACATGCACTTGGACAATGGGGACCACCTATATACGATAACTCCTTGCCTAACACATGGTTCACGGATGGATCTGCCTCACAAAAAGGCGGAACCATACACTAGAAAGCGGTGGCTTATAGACCTGGGGATGGTATGGTAAAAACTAAGGGAGGTACATCAAAATCTGCTCAACATGCAGGAGTATTAGCAGTAGCAATGGCATGTGAACAATCAAAATTGGAAAAACGAGAAAAAATATATATATTCACAGATTCATGGGTCGTAGCCAATGGTATATCCATGTGGGCATCCAAATGGAAGGAAAATTCTTGGAAAATTAATGATAAACCAGTATGGTCTAAAGAGGTCTGGGAAACTATAGAATCAGCCTCCAGACAAATGAAAATATATGTAACCCATGTCTCAGCATGTACTAGAAAGAAAGATATTACATCAACACTAAATGAGAAGGTAGATAAATTTAGTAAGATATGCACAACAACAGTCACACCTCTTAAACTTAGAAGACAGTGGAAAGCACAGGTACAGAACATGAAAAAAACACAAAAAGAGACCAACACAAACAAATAACAACTAAAGTAAAAGGTACCTGGGAAATCATACCAAAACAACAAGCAAGATTAACCAAGGAACATATCCTACAAATCCATAAGATGTTAGGACACTTAGGAACCCATCCCACATTTAAATGGATCCAAGATAGACATTTACCATCAACATGGCACTCAGTAAAAAATGCAATAAAACTATGTAAAAATTGTCCTTCTAATAAATTAAAATTCAACCAAAAAAGAGTTGGAGAACCCATATACAGACCAGGATTTAATAGGCTAGTACAAATAGATTTCATTGGACCACTAAAGGATAAATTAAACCTATATATGTGCACAATGGTAGACACAACAACAGGTTTAGGACTAGCAAGACATGGGAAGTCACCCACGTCTGGATTAACAATACTTACAATACAAACATGGATAGCACAATATGGTCACCCACAAATAATAGAATCTGACCAAGGATCACACTTCACATCAAAAATTGTACAGAAATTCGCCGAAAGTGAAGGCATACTTTGGAACTTCCATTTACCATACAATCCAACAGCCAGTGGATCAATAGAAAGATTTAATGCACTATTAAAAACTACATTACATAGTACAACAGGCACCATATCACACCAAATCGCTGAAGCACTTCACATATTGAATAACAGACCAAGACCATATAGAGGTACACCTATAGAAGAAGCATTTGAGAATAAACACAAACCATACATAATTCAAATGACAACACCAGATAAGGAAATATCAAGGAACTATAAAGCCATACAAAGACCATAAAAACAACATACACCCAACAGAAATATTAGCACAAGGCACACACAACACAGTATGGACCACAAATGACAAAGGTAAATTAAACCAAGTTAGATTAGATAACATAGCATAAAGGAGACAAATAGTAACTAGATTCCATTATGATTCCAGATGGAATGCAACCAAACAAGGATAAAGATGGCAAACTTCGTAAGAAGATCCATCAGGATTCTGAAGATCATAGTCATCACCATCATCATACTATATATAATAACATTCATAATCTCTGCCATAATACACACACAAGATCCCTGCAAAACAATATGGAAGTGGACAAATCCCACAGACAACACAACCAAAACAAAAAATTTCTTTGGATACTTGGCAAACCACACAATATGCATTATAGATTATTACCTATAATGATGACATTAATAATAATTGGAACATCTAGTGCTAATACCACAATCAGTACAACTATTACCACAACTAGTACAACTACTACTACTACAACCACAACCACGACAGGCGCTACAACAAATCCTATCCAAACATTAAAGTTCAACTATCCAGTGAAGAAAACACACAACATCACAGGAAAAATATTAAGATATTGGGATCATCATACACTATTACATACACATTATGGAATTCATGACTTCTTCCAAAAATATCAATATTGCAACACAGAAAGCAATAGATACAACCCATCATGCACTCCATGGAACAATGCAGTACATTACAAGTTACAACCAATATCACATCTACATAAACAACTAGAAGGAGAAGACATCATTCTACATGATGAAAACAATCCAATCAGATGCTCAGGAAACTTACTATGGAGACAGGCAACACAAGCTAGAGCCATATACAATATATGGTGGAATGAAGAAGAACTCAAACAAACTACAACCCTATACAGACCAGGACAACAGTTCTACTGTATGGCAGAACAACCACAAACAACATTCTCATGCGATATGGGAATAACAACCAGATTTCTATCAGCATTCCTCTCACCATGGATAGAACAACAAAGAGAAGACACAACACAAGATTATGAATATGAATATGAAGGATCAGAATATGAAGATGAAGAAGAAGAAGGATCAGAAGAGGAAGGATCAGAAGAAAAAGAACAAACAGATACCACCACACCACAACCTATAAAAACATGTTTCAGGAATGGACAAATGCAACTGAACTCTACAGAATGTAAACCACATGTAACTCCATTGATAGATTTTACATCATTACTTCCATTGACACCGCCATATGGAAACATATGTCCAAAGAGCATCACACAGAGATATCCGAATGATACAATATTATGTGCAGCAGAATTTCCAAATCTACCATATTACAATAAATTAGAAATAGTGAATAAACCAGGGCAATATATAAACTTCAGCTTACCACCATTACCAAAAATGAAAACCATTTTAGGATTAGGAATAGAACACTATAGACCACCTATTGTATTGACAGAACTAATAACACAGCCACTACCACAATTTTCAACACCTAAAAGAGCACAACATAAATATATTAATAGATGCCTTTATCAAACAATGATATGTAATATAGTAAACTTATTCCAAGATGTTGTCACTACCAATAGTAATATAACTCACGTAAAACATACAAACCAAATAGGAGTTATATGCTATGAATCACTAAAAATTAATCCATCATCACCAACAGAGCTTAAAAACATAAATGAAGAGATCAATTCAACAATATCAGAAATCAACATACAAAGACATCCCAAGATTACATATATAAATGCCTCAAGTATATTTGAGATACCACGAATACAAACATTAAAAAGACCTCATATAGCAACATATTTATCAATAGTAATTTCCAATAACACAGAGGAAGGATTCTCAATGAAATCATGGGACAGTACAATTATTAGGGTACCAGTTTATATAACAAATAGAACTACACTCAATGAAACATTATTTAAAAATAACACATACTTAGAGACACAACCCATAAATGCAGGACCGCTCAACTTCACCATAAATGGCAAACAGATATCACAAAACTTAGTTTGGTTTAATCATACATATAAAGGAACACCAAAAAGAAGTTTCTCAATAACATCTTGGTGGTTTAACATAACCAACCAAAAACGCTTATTTAATATGACATGGAATATGAAATATGGACACAATTTTCAAGTATGCAATTTGACACCATGGAATTATAATGATACAATTAATTTCCCAATACCATTAGATATAAATACAAAATTGCATAATATAACATTTACTAATACTCAAACCAACATAACTTCATGGTATGAAGGATGGACAAACAATTATACATTCCCAACAATCGCTTTAAATAACATACACATACCAGGACTTATTAGCAGATCAGATGTTGAAAACTTTACTATACTGCAATACTCCTTAGATGAATGGTCACACAAGAATTTACATTGGTGGAAAACATGGAATATGGAAGCTAAGGGCATAAACGAAATTAACCACAACAGCCTACCATATATATTCTCCATGATATTACCACATCCAATAACAAAGAAATGGTCAAGAGGAGACTTCATAGCACACAGACCACTACTAAATGCATCAATAACGACAATACTAGATCAAGAGAATTGGGATAACATATACCACTTTCCAATAAATAGAAAAAGATGTGGTAACAACCAACACTCCAATCAACCATCCATGATGAATAGAGGAGATCTAGAAAATGGAAGATTTCTCACAGCACATTATATAACAGAATACATAATACCCCCAACAAATATAACACCTACGGTTAAAGAAGCACCATGGTCAGTTCCAGATCTGACTACCCCAGCTTGTCTCATATTATCACCACAAATTCAACTTTTGGAAATACATCTAAACTTACAGGACATAATTACTAAACAATGTGAAAATGATTTCACACACCCACTTTACACATATACTACTGGACAACAAAACTTAAGAAGAAAACCATTGCAAATTGCAGCAGTACTATTGTTTGTAGCAGGAGCAGCAATAGGAGCACTTATTGCATCAGCCACAGTAAGAGAACAAGCTATAAAAATTGAACAAATACAACATTTAACCCAAGATCAAGCACAAGCAAAACACGCCATATCTGAAAACTTAGGAATATTGCAAACAGTAACACAACATATAACAGAAGAACAAGGATTGATAATAGAACAACTTAAAAAACAACATGATGAAACAAGCACTCTAAGAAATACCCTAATATCATCAACACAATCAATATATGAAATTTTAAAATGCAACAAACATACAAGACTATTGGATCTAATTTATAGGGATTTGGACATTTTATTCACAACAGGACAAGGAACAGAAACTTCATTTTATAAAACAATACTAAACCCAAATAGAGATTCAATATGTACATCAGGAATTTGCACCATAAACGTTATTCAAATAAGCCTCCTGAATGCAATGGAAGCATACAATGCTATCAACATACCTAAAAGATATAATGATGAATGGGTAATCTCCATAGAGCAACATATATGGGCATCAATTAATGAAACATATATAACAATACCAATATCTCAAACATTCAGATTTGGAAACACATATGTATACCCACACAACAAGGTATATGAACCAATAGAATCAGATGTAGCACTTACCAAGGTATTTCACAAACTACAGGACCTAGGTAACTACCAACATTTGGTATGTACTCCAACAATGGCTAATCTCACCATCAATAATTATAACATATTATAATTATAGCCAAAATGATGCTATATTTAATTATACTCTATATCCAGGATGTTTCATTGTACACAATGCATCAATCATAACGCTGACAACTTGCAACCCAAGAAATTTATCTTATATATTACAATTGGAATCATCAACAACAATATGGATACAACAAAAATATTCAGGCATGGATGCATTTTCATTCTCATGGGACACTGAACTATAAAACATCCAAAACGTAATCAATAAAGCCAAACAGCTGATGGAAATATCAGACTTCAACTCCAGTTAGAGAGTCTACATGAACAAACAATCAAAGAATTAAATACTTCAAAAGAAATTCATAAGAATATCCAACAAGTAGTAGCTTTGATAGATAAAGATTTAACTCTCCCAAAAGGTACATTAACCAACTTAGGACCCTGTACAATATGGAGTACGATCACTAGGATACTCACATTTAATACAATATGTTATCCAAATTGGGACCCATTTTATTGGATTAAGCATATCTTTAAAATCATGTTAGCAATTATACTTGCTGTTATAATGATAAAATTTTTAACCATTATCTATAAGTTTTGTTTCAAGAAATCTTTTTCAGAAAACTACAAAGATGTCCTCAAACAACAACTCCAATACCCTCGTGAGACGGAATGTCTACTGGAGCAGACGGAGATGTAATAAGAAATCTAAAAAACAAGAACCATGGTTCATCAGACCAATAACATATGTATCAGGAAGAAGATTTTGTGCACAAAAACATATGGAACAATTTGTGAGAATGGCATTTACTGAAACCCAAACACCAATAGATCTGTTATTTAGATGTTTCGGATTTGAATACTTCTTGACACATAATTATAAATTTTGTGTAACACCCTCATTATTGTTCACAGGTACTGATGATAATGCACAAGATTTTGTGTATTTCCTATTCCACACCATATACCATCCATTGATAATCCACAAACACCACCAATATGATTTCGAGATAACCCAAAGAGTAATCAGTCTATTAATAACACAATACATGTCATTATATCAGAACCACTCACCAACATGGATACATGCTACCCTAATAAACAAACCACAGTTCATACATTCACTAGTACACATGCAATTCTTAGGTACTCAAACACAATCACCACCATTGCTACAAGATATATGTGTAAGAATTATTACTAAAGACGCAATGGAAGAAATGATATACCAATATTGTGCATGGCATAATTGGAAATGGATAATGAAAATTAAGCGAAGCCAGGCATTAAACAGATTTTTGTGTGAATCATGTAACCACCTCTGATTGAGACGCTTACAGATTCAGGGGTTGGAATGTGGAGAACACTTTGAAATAAGATGGAATTGTATAACCCTAAGTGTGGCTGTAACCCTAAAGTGTGCTGTGACTTTAAGAGTGCTGTAACCTAAGTATGACATAATCATAAGAGTGATGTGTAACCATAAGATATGAAAGTAGAACCTTAAGTGGTATGGAACTGATAAGGGTGTGCCCTGAACTGGACAGGGTGTACCCCAAACTGGACAGGGTGTGCCCCGAAATGGACAGTGTGATAAATCTGAACCAATACCACAAACGCCCAGTTAGAATAGTATAAAAGGAGCCGAAGACCCCAAGCAAGTCGACGATCCGTCCCAACGACCATTCGACCAGTCACTCTGCTGATCTAACTATCGAGTGAGACATCTGCACACCTGATCCCGCTGGAAGGAGCATCGCCGCCGACCAGACGAGA
The DNA here is from genome assembly GCF_000247695.1 of Heterocephalus glaber. Next base: position 1,047,676 of record NW_004624909.1, read on the forward strand.
CCAGAGGATGAGGCAAGCAGAGAGGCGGATAGCCTAGCGCTGACTCAACGCCCTTCGTCTATGGATCGGACCCTCTGACCCTACAGGAGGAAACGTCGCGCTCCCATAAGGACTTGCACAGTACAGGTACAGGGACGTGGTAATTGGCAGACTTAATATTGTGTGATAACTGTATTGAAGTGAATTATGATAATATAAGTGTGTGAACTGCCATCCGAGTCCGAGTCCTCTTTACCCACGGTACCTGCTCGCGACATTACTCCACTCCCTGGGATGAGGGTTGTCTCAGTAGCTCAAATAGTCATTTCAGGGAAGTTATTTTGCTTGTAGAGTGAGATGTCTCATCTCAGCCAATGTTATTTTTCCCCTGGGATGTGGGATACAGTGACAACCTGGGATGCTTGGCAGCTCTGCTTAGCCATGGCACCAATTTATTAGGACACCATATGCTCTTTCAGCTCAAGATCAGGAGGCAATGAATGCTCTGGGTGGTCAAGGTACCATTTTCCTGAGATGCAGAGCTCCACTTTGGCCTAGGCACAAGGAAGTATGACTGCTTTAGGTGTCCAAGGTACTGTTTGCAGGATACAGGTTGCTGCTTCAACTTGGGCACTATAGCATGGGGAGGGGGGATGACCACTCAAAGTTGTCTTAACACTAAATTAACTGATTATAGTCCTTCAGTAGAAATATACTAGATGATGTTCCTAATACAAGGCATTCTCACAGCTTATAGGCTTCTCTTACCTATGCTCACACTTGTGGTTTCAGTAGATGGACTATGTTATTAACAAGAATCAGTTCTGTTATTCCCAAATGCATTGATGCTATTGAACTTTTATGCAATAATATAATTTAGTTAAATAGCATATAAAATGATAAAATACAAAAGTGAAAATGAGAATTATAGTTTTTATGAAAACTGTCAATATTTTGGAAAGCTTTGATAAAAACAAATCAATTTTTTTTCCAGTACTGGGGATCAAACTCAGGACCTTGTGCTTGCCAGGCAGGCGCTGCACCACTGAACTACATCCCCAGCCCAACAAATCAATTTTAAAAAACAAGTCATATTAAACGTGAGCTAGATAGGGCCAGGGATTTAGCTCAGTGGTTTCGCCACCTGCTGCTCAAGCACAAGGACCCGAGTTCAATCCTCGGTACCAAAAACAACCCCCAAAAACGTGAGCTAGATAAACACAAAATTCATAAAGAAATTTTAAAACTCAAAAATAAAAACTTAGTTCAACCAGAAAATAGGCAAGAGATGTTTCACTGAAGAGGATATATGTATGGTACATCAATGTATGAAAAGATATTCAACATCATTAGACATTAGGTTGCTTAAAATTCGGAAAGGATTATGCTCTCAGATTGCTTCAGAATCTTTGCTAAGTTGCTCCACTTTGAAGAAATAAAATCTATAACTCATGCACTATGGGTATAGATTATGTAAAATAAAATGAGGCCAAAGGCCAATCAGCAGAGCCACACACAAAGAAAAAGGCTTAATTTTAAATACTGATGAATGATGTATGTGTTTTAACTTAAAAATTAAATTTATTAATGTATCATATCTATTGTCTGCTTTATTGACATTTCTCATTAACTATATCAGATAAGAGAGCTTCTACAGTACCAAATACCTTTTTAAATATTTTTGTTTTAATATCCAAGGTTTTCAATAATTTTATACATATATATTTTTTCTTTCTATAAAATCTGACATTTTATAGAGTTGCTACCCAGAGCTTTAGAATTTCATCTTCCTAGAACACATAGAAATACTAATGGTGTGTTAGTCATCTCATCATATTGTTTCAAGCTTTGGGAGGACTAATATGATTTGCAAATAGAAAAGAATACTTGAGAAGCGTGTCCATGGGAACAGTGGGCTGATTACGCATATCATCTTCTTTCCCTTTTGTTCCCTTTACACTTTTGGTTGTTGTTCAGCACAAATATCCTGAAATTGGCTTGAAAATGTGACCTTCTCTGTCAGCAGCATTTAGAGTCTTTAATTTTGCCTTTTGTGGTATTTTTTATTTTATAATTTAAAAATGCATAAAAGTACATAATATAATATAAAAAACACCCATACAAACCACTCCAAGTTCTCAATTATTGACATTTTATCACCTTTGCTGTAAATCTGGGAGTTTAAAAAGTGGTATAAATGCAATTACAATACTCCCCCACCACCCTCACCCACAGTTTCGCTTTCTGTGATTTCAGATACCTGTGCTCAACTAAGGTCTGAAAAGATTAAAAGAAAAATTCTAGAAATAAACAATTCATCAATTCTAAATTACATGCTGTTCGTGTAGAGTGATGAAATCTTTCATCATTCTTCTCCTGATGACCCGGGGTATGAATCATCCCTTTGTTCAGCCTGTCCACATTGTGTAGATTACCTGACCCTTAGTCACTTAGTAGTTATCTTGGTTTTTAGACTGGACTATCTATCACAGAATCACAAAGTTTGTATTCAAGTGACCTTTATTTTACTTAAGAATGGCCCCAAAGTACAAGAGTTGTGATGTAAAGGAGGATTCAGGGCATAAATCACCAAGGACAGATTAACTCTGATACAATGTGGTAATACTGTAGGGCAGATAGAAAAAAACGTAGCAAATAGAGGATTTCCATGGCTTCAGGCATTCACTAGGAGTCTTGGAATTTATCCCTTTGTATTCTCCTAATGTACCCATGGGGGATTACTGTAAACAATTAAATTGAAGGACCCTTTGCCCCAGCAGCTTCAGTCCTATTCCTCTTTTTCCACCCCAAGGCAAACACTATTGTGAATTTAGTGTTCATACTTTAACACTATTTACACACATTTATGTTTCTAGAAGCATAAAATATTTCATTGTGTACTTTTTAACTTTGCAGAAATTGTTTCAGACTACAGCATATGCATGTATATCATTGTATAATATATATGATTATATATTATTGTGCAACTTGTTTTTCCACTTAAGTGTTAACAATACATAGATTCAGGTTATTTCTTGTAACTGCTGTATGATATTTTATTGTAGGTCTATACCACATTTTATTTATCTACTCATTTATTGAAGGAAATACATATATTGTCTAATTTTACATTATTGCAATCCTGAAATGAACATATTAGGATATTCTCTTTATTCACATGTTGGAGAGCTTCTTAGAGAAAATACCTGGGGGCAAAATTATAGTGTAAAATGGTTTATATTAGTAAATAGTGCCAAATTGCCCTTTAAAGTGGCTCTCAATTTACATTCCCACCAGCAGTATATGAGAATTTCTGTTGTTCCACATATCCTGTATTAGAAGATTTAAATTTTTGCCAATGTAATGTAAAATAATATTTCATCATTTTAGTATATATTGTGTTGTTATGAGATTGAGTATCTTTTCATTTGGTTTTCCATTTCTTTGCTATTCTTTTAATTTATTTTACTTCTTTGTTGAGCTTTGTTTGGGTTTATATTATTGAACTGTGAGAATTGTTTATAAATTCTGCATACCTGGTTTTTTGTTTCTGTGCTGTAAATAGATTTTCTAAAATGTTAACCTACCTTATAAATCTGTTTGTAGTGATATTATTGGATGATAGTCTCAATTTTAATAAAGTCAAAGTAATTTTTTCCTTTTATGATTTGAACTTTTCATAATTTAGTTAAGAAAATCTTTCCTATTCCTATGTCATATTCTCATATATTTTCTTCAAATAAGTTTAAAAATTTGCTTTTCACATTTAGAGGGTTAGCCCATCTAGAATTTGTTTTTGTATAAAACACAAGGTTGGGACAGAATATTTGTTTTTTCCATGTGAAAATATGTGGTTCTGAGAGAGGAGGTGAAGTAGGTGTGACCCGTTAATTACAAAATCCAAGGACAAATGCCCAGAACAGTTCCCAAAGCCCTGCACACGGACTTCTCACAAGAACTCGAGCAGGTTTTCAATAGAATAAATGGTCTAGACCTGACATCAGCTTAAAGAGTGGATGACACAAAAGGACAGTCCACATTGTGTTTTTGCCACTGTGTTTTCTCTTGCATGGTGGTCCACCCTTGTGCTGTAGGGTATAATTTTCCTACTTTTATTTGGCTCAGATTTGCTCTGCAGAGCCTGTTTCTTTTCCTACATTTAATAAAAATTTGCTACCATTTGTGCTTGTCTTGATGAATTCTTTGTTCAGGGCAGAAAGTGATGAGGAAGGCAAAATTTAAAAACAAAACCTAAGCCTTAAGTGTTAGATAAAACCCTAAAGGCCATAATTCATACTCTCTGATACCTTCCCCTTTAATCTTACCCCTCCCTGTGGCTGCTGTTCTTTGTCCTGACAACTGTTTCTATAGATAATGTTTTTACCACATCTTGCTTTTTTAATTTTTGTTTTTTTGAGACAGGGTCTCCCTGTGTAGTTCAGGCTGGCCTTGAACTCAGGATGATCATCCTGCCTCAGCCTCCCAGTTGCTAGGATTACAGGTTTGTGCCACCACATCCAGCCAAAATTTAATTGGTATATTTTATTTTATTTTTTGGTTTTTTGAGACAGGGTCTCACTTTGTAGTTCAGGCTGATCTTGAACTCACTGTGTAGTCCAGGCTGGCCTTGAACTTGGGGTGACTCTCCTGCCTCAGCCTCCCAAGTGCTGATATTATAAGCATGTGCCACCCACAATAACTGGCCCACATCCTGTTTTTCTGAGAGCCTGTTTTTCCTCACCTGACCAAGGACACCCAGATGTGCTAAGTTACAAAAGGTCACTGCTTGAATAATTGCCTTTGTTCTGCTTCTGTAACTTTGCTTATTTGCCCCTCCTAAAACAATATAAAAGGAATTACATAGCCTCTGTTCAGGGCTCAGACTTTGGAATCACAAATTCCTCTGAGCCCGCTGGAGCAATAAACCTTGATTACCCTCCACCTGTCCGAGTACGGCTTGGTTCTTTCATGTGCTGTTCCTGTCATTACAAAGCAACCTAGAAATCATCTCCAGGAGACTCCAACACCCTAAAATCTGGCTTAGCCAGCCAGAATACCAGGAACATTGTTTTTGTTTTTCTTCCTCTCTGTCCCCTAGGCTGGGGAACCCAGGAGACTTCTCACAGTACCAGGGACTGTTTCCTGTATATCCCAGCATGTGTGTGTTTATGTGTGTAGGAGGATATATGGCCTCTGATTTCTTCTAGCTGTAAGAGGCCTACAGGCCTGCTTCAAGTTTATCTCCCCCTTTCTTTCTTTCTTTTTCTTTTTTTTTTTTTTTTTTTGGTACCGGGGATCAAACTCAGGTCCTTGCGCTTGCGCAGCAGGTGACAAAAACCACTGAGCTAAATCCTCAGCCCCTCTCCCTTTCTTTCCTTTTCCTGTTTGTGGTCACTCCATAGGTAAGAGTTAAATAGCCAGAGAACCTGCTATCATGCCCTTTTTTCCTCATGTTTCTCTTTTCAATGCTATTTTGCTACTCTTGGGAAATTAGCTTGGTCTCTGCCTACCCAAGTTTACTCCTTTTGAGCCAAAAGTCTCATTTATGCTTTTCCCCTAGATGACTGTTTCTTTCTCAGGGTGCTATCTTAGTCAAGGTCATCATTTTATCTTGTCACAGGACTGAGTGCCTGTTTTGGATCAGCCACATGGGTTCCACCATGTTTGTTTAACTTTTTTTTTTTTTTACCTGGCCTCATGGTCACTGGAAAATCTCAACCTTGTAGATAGGAGCTAAACCTCTGATTACAAAGAACATGCTGGCTTTCTCTCTCTTTTCTTTTGAATTGGGCTAGATCCCTTGTTTCTTCTAACAAAATTCGGGTTATTTAGACACATGCTTGATTGCCTGGGCAGAACGAAAGAATAGCCAGTAAAGCTTAACTCAAGTGACTGTGAGTATACAAAAGCAGAGTGATCCTTATTCTTAAAACTTGGAAAGTTTTTTTTTTAAAGAGGTTTATGCCTCTATAGCCTTAAAAATGTACCAAAGTTTTTACTGTGGGGTAAATGTAAGAGATTATTTCTCAAGTGACTCCACCTGCTTCAGTAGAGCCATCAAGTGGCTCAATGTGGCTAACAGTTTCAGTGTGGTGGGGGGAGACTCCACCCTGATCTCATAGGAGTTTTCAAAGGGCTAAGCAGAACCATCAAGTGGCTCAACACCCCTCCTCCTTAAGGAGTTAGTGGGCCCCAATATGAAGACAAAAAGCTCTCCATAGGACTATCTACTATTCTTCTATGAAAGATGCCAGCATCATCCTTGCTTTAGATAGAGATGTGTGCCTAGTGAATACTTGAACCTCACAAGAGATGCTTTGTGGGATCAGATCAAGTCTCTTCCTCATGTGATGCCATCTTAAGAACCCGAGACCTCATTGTCTCTCTACAGGCCTCAAGGTGAGCCATGGGAAACCTCATGAACCACGCCCCACAGATTCCACCTACTTCGCCACTATGTTGTATACTTGATCAGTAGGAAAAGTTTAACCCTATCAATGTAAAAAAAGGAAGAACTTATCTACTATTACAATATGATATTGGTTCAATATGGGATTATTTTTCAGTTAAATCATTTCTGCTTAGAAACATGGAAGGTGGAGATAAATCGTATATGTTTGTGATTCTTCATCTCATAAAAAGCCCAGAAACTATAATATTTAGAGTGGCCTCCAAGAAAGAGAGAGATACCTTTGATGATTTTGTCCTCAGATCCTCACCTGTCTCTCAGGGATATGGGTCTTTTCCATCTGTTTAACAAAGACAATCACTCTGGGAAGTCTCCTCAACCTCTTTATAATCCTTGGGCCAATAAATCAGTTCATCCCTTCAAGTGACTCAGAAACCCCACTAGAGTCTAGTGCCCCAGAGGAAGTCAATATTCCATAGTCCTCTCATCATGCTTCTCAGACAGACTTAAGTCCCACTGGGTGCACATAGACAGCTTTAAGGCCCACAGGATATACTCAGAATGGTGCTTCTTACTCCTTTAAAACTTTTGACTCCTCTAACTCACAAGTAGTCCTGCTCCTGTATCTGAGGGCAATCAATCTTCTGACTTCCTAGAAAGGGAGATGGCAAGGGCTAAAGAAAGATAATAGAGATTTGAATAATTTCAAAGTACGTGGGAAGCCAGGAGGTCATTGCTTCAGAGTGGGCAAAGGCAAAGACAGTTTGAGCTAGACATTTTTTATTGGGTACACACAATAATTGGAGGGAGTGTCAGGTGACTTAAGGGGTGGTGGTAATCCTATGTTCATGAGGATCTTAGGTTGCTGAGAATCTTTTGTTGATGAAGGTGGTAAGGAGAGCATTCTTACAATAGTCGGAGGAACAAGATAGCAGGCTAATAAAGAAGTCCTTCCCCCAGTTGAAACTTTTCTCTCTTTTTTTTAATAAGTTCTTTTATTGGTACATTTTAGGTATACAATACGTTTACATTTATCATTGGGTGTTTGTACCTGTACATGATATATCTTGGTTCTTATTTTTTCCCCATTACCTGTGCACCCTTCCCTATTTACATAGACATCATTTCCATTTCTTTTTCTTTTCTCATAGTTTTTCCTTTCCCTCCTTTCCTTTCCCCTTCCCCTCCCTTCACCCCTTCGTCTTTGGACCTTTTTTCCTATTTCAAATTATCAATTATTCATTTTAATCATTTTAAAGCTTGTTTACACT
>NW_004624909.1:1057696-1068690 GCF_000247695.1 Heterocephalus glaber
ATTTCACTCATTGTAATTGGGGTGTTTAGAATTTCTATATCTTCTTCATTTAACTTTGGCAATTCGTATGTATCTAGGAATGTGCCCATTTCATCTGTTTTCCATTTTATTGGAGTACAGGTTGTGGAAGTAGGTATTGATGATCCTCTGTATTTCTGTTGGATCTGTTGTGACTTCACCTTTTTCATTCTTAATTGCATGTATTTGTGCCTTTTATTTCCTTTTTTTTTTAAGATTGGCTAAAGGTTTATCGATTTCATTTATTCTTTAAAAAAACCTACTCTTTGATTCTTTGATTTTTTGTATTGTTCTCTTAGTCTCTAGTGCATTGATTTCTGCTCTGATCTTTATAATTTTGAAACTTTTCTCTTTATTACTACTCAGTTCTTGAAGAATCAGGATGTGTTCAGCTGAAGTACTCTTTTTTATTTTTTTAAATTATTTTTTAATTTGAATTTTAATTTTTCCATTCCCCCCAGCTGACTCCCCTCCCAATGTATAAAAGCTTTGTTTCTATTTTTTGTTCTATTTTCACTTTTTTTCTTGTCCCTTCCTTCCTTTTCCCCTCCTTTCTTCTTGTTCCCCTTCCCATTTGAACATTTTCTTCCCATTTCCCAATATCTTTTATACATTTTAGTCCTTATTTCCACTTTCAGTTTCTCATACCAGAGAAATAATGTGGTGTTTAAACATGTGTGTCAGATTTATTTCACTTAAGAGTATGGTCTCAAGGTCCATCTATTTAGCTATAAATGTCTGAAGCTCATCCTTCTTTATGGCAGAGTAGTACTCCATTTTATAAAAACCCACATCTTATCCATTCATCAGTTGATGGGCATTTGGGCTGTTTCCAAGATTAGGTATTACAAACTGTGCTGTTATAAATATTGGTGTCCACATATCACTGTTGTAGGATGATTTTAATTCTTTTGGGAAGAAGATACCTCAAAGGGGAATAACTGGGTGAAATGGAACCTCTAGTTTCCATTTTTTGAGAAGTTTCCACACTGATTTCCACAACGGTTGCATCAGTCTACACTCTGACCAACAGTGGAGCAGGGTTCCTTTTTCCCCACAGCCTCATCAACATTTATTATTGGTTGATTTCATGTTAGCAGCCATTCTTTCTGGAGTGAGATGGAATCTCAGTGTTGTTTTAATTTGTATTTCATGAATGACTAGTGAGGTCAAACATTTTTTCATGTATTTATTTGTCATATCTACTTCTTTATCTGAGAAGTGTCTTTTCATTTCAGATGCCCATTTTTGGATTGTGTCTTTAAATTTAGGGGGTCTGATTTTTTCCAGTTCTTTATATATTCTAGATAATAGTCCTTTTTCTGATCAATTGCTGGTAAAAATTTTTTCCCACACTATGGGTTGTCTTTTCACTCTGTTGGTGGTTTCTTTTGCTGTGCAAAAGCTTTTTAATAAGAAGAGGTCCCAGTTGTTGATTCTTTGTAGTATTTCCCATGCAGTCTGTGTTTTGTTCATGAAGTCTTTGCCTATTCCTTTGTCCTCGGCATTCTACCTATTCTCTCTTCCAGCAGATTTAGTGTTTCCATTTTAATATTTAGATCTTTGATCCATTTTGATTTTAGGTTAGTGCATGGTGAAAGACATGGGTCCAGTTTTAATCCTCAGCCTGTGGAAAGCCAGTTTTTCCAGCACCATTTATTAAAGAGGCTTTTTTCTAGCAAAGGTGTTTGGCTTATTTGTTAAAGATTAGGTGGCTGAATATGTTTGGAGTTATTTGTGCATTTTCTAGTTTGTTCCATTGATCCTCAGGTCTGTTCTTTTGCCATTACCATGCTGTTGTTATCACAGTCAGCTGATGGACTCTTGCCCTTCTATGTCACAGTATCATGGTATCATTGAGGCCTCAACTTGTGACCAGAAGGAAAATGGAGTTATGTTTTTGCATGCCATAGTGAGCTCGAAGGCAAGGTGACATTGGGCCTTGGACAGCTATAGTCATACTTTAATTATGAAATGATTTTTCCCCAAAATTATATAGAATGGCTCCCAACACTCCTGAGAGTTTCCATGAGAAGAGGGAACCGCTTGAATTCAGGTCCCCTTTTCAGTTGCAGATATTAAGTAATGCAAAGAATGGCTAGGCTAACCTTCAGAGGATCTTAGTAAGTTTGCATATATGTTTCAAATTTTTACCCTCTCTTTTGACAAATTATGGTAAGATAACCAATTCATCTTGGCCACTTGCTGAACCCTAGGTGAAAGCCAAAGAATCCTACAAGAGGCTAAGAACTATGCAAATAAGTAATATGCTTTAAGAAGGGAAGGAACCCACCCTGGAGGGACAGTTCTCTCTTCAACAGAATCACACTGGGAGTCTAACACTCATCAGGGAGGGAAAATGACGTCTGATATGATAGCTGTTCTCACTATGGGATAATAATGTGCATCAAGAAATCTGTTAATTATAACGTGAGCGGGGTCGTACAAGGCAGAGGTAAACCAGCTGTCTTCCATAGTAGAAGTCTTTTGTAAATATAAAAAGATAGATCCATCTTCCAGGGAGGGAGAGGCCCTGGTGGGATATCATTTCATTTGTCAGTTGGCCCTAGATATTTGGCATAATTACAGAAACTTCAGATGGGACCCCAGACACCTATGACCCAATCGCTGGACATGGCCTTTTTGGTGTTCAATGATTGGGATCCAGAGGAAGGTCAAATGAGAAAAGCTAGAATTATAGCTGTTGCAATTGGTAATGCTTTAAACTCACCAAATTGTCTAAGGGAAAACTCAAAGATAACCAAGGAAATAGTTCCTGTTTTAAGTGCAAGAAGACTGGATACTGGGCATGCAACTGCACCAAGCCACCACTTGGGCCATCCTCTGAGTGTCAGGTGGCCAACGTGCCTGACTCATGGCGCTGGAGGGTTGATTGTTTCCACTCTCAAAGTGGGGCTAGGCCAGCCAAAACCCTCATCTCCTGCTATGATGAAGATTAAGGAGTCCAAGGGAGCCTGCAATGACTTTGTCCACGGATATAACAATTTCTTGTGAGGAACCCTGAGTAATCTTAGACATCATAAGTAAGCCAAATCAATTACTTATCAATACAGGAGCAGCTCATTCAGTTTTGACTTCCTTCTCTGGAAAACTCACCTCTAAATGTATAGCCATAGTTGGGGTTGAGGGGACCTTTAGTCAGAGATTCTTACTCCTGCTCTGACATGTCACTTTGAAGGCCAAACATTTAACCATGAGTTTCTAATTGTCCAGCAGTCTACTCTATTGATAGGAAGAGATTTACTAGCAAAATTGGGGGCAATTCTCAAATTCAGGCAAAGGGCAAAATGGATTTTACTTACGAGGACTACACCAGGTGTTCCTGACCTAATTAGCCAACAGGTGGATCCTGCTACATGGTATTATGGAATACCTGGTAGGGCAAATTCAACTATGTCAGTAGTTATAAAACTAAATAACCCCAGCTGATTTCCTACCAAAAGCAGTATTTAATCAGAAGAGGCGGGTAAAGGCCTCCAGCCTCTCACAGGTTCCTCAAATATGGCCTTTTGTGACCTTGTCATTCTCCTTTCTATACTCCATTCTCCCCACAGAAAAGCCCTCAGGAGAATGTAGAGTGGTACAAGACCTCCACCTCATCAATGAGGGTATAATCCCAATCCACCCTTTGGTGGCAGATCCATATACAATTCTTTCTGAAATTTCAGGGAACACTAATTAGTTCTCAGTCTTAGATCTCAATGGTGCTTTCTTTTCTTTCCATGAAGATTCTCCATTTCTGTTTGCCTTTGAATGGGAAAATCCCATTTCAAAAGAGAAACAGCAGTACACTTGGACAGTTCTCCCATAGGAGTTTAGCGATAGTCCCCAACTTTTTGCTCCAACACTAGAGAAAGACTTAAGGACCCTAGAGTTTAAACAGGGAACTATCCTACAATATGTATATGATATTCTAATTTTCAGCCCAACTTGAGAGTTATCCAACCCTAATATAGTAAATCCCCAACTTATGAGCAAGTTCTATTCTGGGAGAATGCTTATAAGTCCCCAACTTATGAAGGAGTTCTGTTCCAGGAGAACATTCATAAGTTGGATTCATTTGAAGGCCAACAAAGTGAGTCACATACACCTATGTACTTCTCTGATTTGTTTGCATCCACAAATGTTTGTATAAGTAATGTGAGGTCTGTTTTTTTTGTTGTTGTTTTGTTTTGTTTTTTTGGTACCAGGGATCAAATTTGGGTCCTTGTGGTCTGTTTTTAATCTGTGAATGTTTATAACTCAGATGTAAGTTAGGGACTTACTGTGCTATCTAAACCATCAACTTTCTTGCTAAGAAAAAATATAAAGTCTCCAAAGAAAAGGCTCAGATATCCCTCTGGAAAGTTCAATACTTGGGATACCTTCTTATACCTGGAGAACAACAGCTTTCTAGGGACTGGATCCAGGCTATCTGTAATCTTGGGCCTCCTGCCACCAAACCCCAGCTTTTTTTCTTTCTGGAAATGGTGAGCTTCTGCCAGATCGGGATACATAATTTTGGACTAATTATAAAGCCTTTATATGAAGGTGTCAGAGGCCCTGATTCTGTGACCCTAGGATGGACAAAAGTAGTAAACAATGCCTTTAGAGAAATAAAATATGTCCTTACTCAGGCTCCAGCACTGGGAGTACCTAACTTAAGAGAATCCTTCTTTCTGTGCATATCAGAAAAGAGAGGAGGGGGCTGGGGATTTAGCTCAGTGGTTCTGCCACCTGCCTTGCAAGCGCAAGGACCTGAGTTCAATCCCCAGTACCAAAAAAAGAAAAAAGAAAAGAGAGGAATTGCTTTGGTGACTTGACCCAAAGGCTAGAACAAAAAGCCCACCCAGTGGCATACTTTTCAAAAAAAGTTAGCTGGAGTGGCCGCTGGATGGCCACTCTGTCTGAGAGTCATAGCAGCTGCAGCTCTGCTAACAGAGGGAGCTGCAAAACTAACCTTAAGACAGGAACTATAAGTCCTGACTCCCCATCATGTCAGAGTGATTCTTGAGACCAAAGATTACTTGTGGTTAACAGAGGAATGGCTTGCCAAATATCAGGCCATGGTCTTAGATACACCTGAAGTTGTTATAAAAACTTGTATTACTCTTAATCCTGCCTCTCTGATGCCTACAGGCCTAGAAGTTAGCCACTCTTGTGAACAAGTAATCTTCTAGACCTATGCAAGCAGGCAGGACATCAGTGACTTGCCCCTCCAAGACCCTGAAGAAGTGTGGCTCACTGATGGAAGTAGCTTTGCCAAGAAGGACATCATAAGGCAAGTCATGGAGCTGTCAGTTTGCAATAGGTCATTGAGGTCATCTTCGCCCAGGGACCTCTGCTCAAAGAGCAGAGCTAATAGCTCTTACTTGGGAAAAGGCAAACAGTTAAATATCTATACAGACCCCAAATATGCCTTTCTGGTGCTACATGCCCATGCAGCAATCTGAAGAGAAAGTGCTTGCTGACTATTAAGCAATCACCTATAAAACATAAACAGAATATTCTACAACTCTTAGAAGTAGTCTATCTTCCTACGCAGGTCACTGTCATTCATTGAAAGGGATCCTAAAGAGACATGTCTAAAGTCTCTTTGGGAAATCAAAAGGCTGATAGGGAGATAAAAAAAGGTAGCCCTACAGGCCTTCAAGACTCTAGCCTTATTTCCAGTTCCTGATGAACTATTCTAGTTCTTCCTCAAGGGACATAGTGACAAGCTATAAAAATCCTACATGGGAAATAGTCACTAGACTTTGCACAGCACTAAGAAGAAAGCTCTGGAAGAGCTGAGGCTCCTCTTCAGAAAGTAAGACTCCAGTTTTGCTCTAGTTTTTTTTTCTTCAACTGAGCCAGTGAACCACAATAACCTAAGTTAGTTGGAGAGCACATACTCCACAGTAGGTAGGGCCTACAGCCCCTTTCAGCATGAAGTAGCTATATGAAATGAAGATGTTCACTCCCTCAGGGGAGATGCATCTCTCAGGGGGAAATGAGACAGGAGATTATGGCATCATGGCTGGGGAAGTAGGTGTGACCTGTTAATTACAAAATCCAAGGACACATGCCCAGAACAGTTCCCAAATCCTGCACATGGACTTTTTGGTGAACTTGAGCAAGTTTTTGATAGGATGTCCTAGACCTGACATCAGCTTGAGGAGTGAGTGACACAAAAACAACAGTTCACACTGAGTTTTTGTCACTATGTTCTCTCTTGCATGGTGGCCCACAGTCATGCTGTATGGTATACTTCTTTTCCTACTTTTCTCGGCCCAAATTTACTCTGCAGAGCCTGTTTCATTTCCCAGATTTAATAAAACTGCTACCATTTGTGCTTGTCTTGACCAATTCTCTGCTTAGGACAGAAAGAACCTAGAAACCAAAATCCAGTAACAGTTCAGTTTACTACAGGATGAACTTAGCAGATAAATTTCAAGTTCTTTCGTTTGACGAGCAAAGAATTACAAATGTACAGTCCAAATGGCAAGAGAAAAGCATCTACATTTATTGAAGATCATGGGAAGTTGTGCTCAGGGCAAGTCTGAGCTGATGAAAGATATGGCACAAATAGAAAAGTGTTGCAGGGGTACAGGATAACAAAAGCACTGCACACAGATCACACCACAGAGCAACCCTTGATAAAACAGGCTCCTGGAACTTAAAGTACTGTATATGCACCTCAGCCCAGGTGCCTCCCTTGAATCTCTAGGTGTGCTTGACAGGAATGACTGAAAGTGTGTTGAATCATCTCAAGGACTCTCAACATACATGCTTGTCCAAGAGTTCCCTCTGATCTGAATTACATGCATGACATATAGCACATATTTATGAACCCCCAATGAGCTTTGAGTAGGATGAAAGTGACTGAAGGTCAGGCTACAAGATCCAACATGCATGTGCTCTTGCCTAGAACAGCAGTGATCTCCTAAGTTATTTTTATGTAGTTTTCTACCTCTCTTAGGACAATGGAAGGAGGAATGGCTCTAGCGTGTTGTTTAAAATTAAATGAATGGAATGGAGTGACTTCCTCAACTTCATTGTTTCTAACTGTGGTAGTCCAAATGCCACTTATTGTATATTCTTTCTTTCCTCTGATATTTGAAATAAAACTTCTACAATATTCTAAATTCCATGAGTGCATTTCTGGGTCTTCTATTCTCTTCCAGTAATCCTTTTGTCTATTCTTGTACAGAACTACACGGTTTTAATTACTACAGCTTTAAATTAATCATGCTATCTGGGAAAAAAGTCATGTTTCCCCTAATTCTCGTATAGAATTGTATTAATCATTCTCAAACAAATCTCTTTCTCATGATCTTGAGAACGTGTTTGACCAATTCCATGAAAAATCCTATTGGGTTTTTGAAATTTAATTTAATTTAGAGATCAATGGAGGAGAGTTAATAGCTTTATGATACCAAGTCTTACCATCCAATAACTTGTTCTCACTTTCCATTTATTTAGTTACTCCTTTGATGCCCTTTAATAATATTTTATATTTTCTTATGTTTTTTGCACATCTTTTGTTATATTTATTCTTAAGTGTGAAGACAGAATTCTAAGATGCCTCCAAGACTTCTGCCCTATGTTGTGCATCCCTTGTATAATCCCCTTTCCTTGAGTGTGGGTATAAATACTCCCTTGAGTAGATTACAATATATGACCAAGGTAACTGATAGTTATTCTTGTGATTATATTACATTACCTAAGATTCTGTCATAGCTGACCAGAATGAGATATTCCTAATGGCTTTGAAGATGTAAGTTTTTATGTTGTGACCTGAGGGTGCCTTTTAATTGCTTAGAACAAGGCCCTAGTTGACAGCTAGCAAGAAAGGAGGAGGCTCGGTGCCATAACAACCAAGAAATGAATTCTACCAACAACTGCATAAGCTTGGAAGGAGACCCTAGGCCTGAGGTGAGACTACAGGTCCTGTCAACACCTTGGTTGTAGCCTGTGAGATCATAAGCTGTGGATCCAGTAAGTTGCACACAGACTATTGACCCTTGGGAACTGGGATGCAGTTGTGTTATTTTAAGATTCTAAATTTATGATAATTTATTATGAAAGCACATAAGACTAATACACTGCTATCTCCTTTTTACACTTCTTCCTGGGAGTGGGTTTGTTTTATTATTGTGAATTGGTCCCTTTAAAATTTTCATCTTTAATTGTTTATTACTGGTTATAGGATCACTATTTTTATGTATTGATCTTTTATCTAGCAACTCTGGTGAATTCTCTTATTAGATCTAATAATTTGTCTGTTGATTATGTTAGGATTTCTACACAAATAATCATATTGAATAATAATATTGTCAATTCTGTCTTTTCTGATTCTCTATCCTTTGACAATCTGTCTTCTGATTCTTTCTTTCTTTCTTTCTTTCTCTCTTCCTCCTCTCTCCCTCTTTCTCTCTCTTTCTTTTGGTAGAGGTCAAATCTTTTAGTATGATATGGAAACAGAAAAGAGAAGCATCTGTGATAGTTAACTGTGGTGTCAACCTGAATAAGAAATACCCAGCTGATTGGTTTAGCATAGTTCTGGGTGTGGGTGATGGACTTACTTAACAGGGGAAGACTCACCCTGGGTGTGGGTGGCACCAACAAATAGGCTTGTATAGGCCGGGGATTTAGCTCAGTGGTTTTGCCGCCTGTTGCACAAGTGCAAGGACCCGAGTTCTATCCCTGGTACCAAAAAAAAAAAAATAGGCTTGTAGTCTGGATGAAATAAAAAGGGAAAGAAGGAAAAAGTCTTGCTTCTGTTTCTTCAGAGGAGCTCCAGTCTTTACCATTGCCTTTGGGTATCTGTCTCTCCAGGCTTCCAGCACAGACCCTTCAGCTTCCTGATACAGACTTGTATGGTACTCTGTAGTGAACTCCTCCAGGCCTTTGATTTTTGACTTGATCCTTTGAATTTGCGGCATGCAGACAGCCCCTTTGCATTCTTTTGCACCTGATTCTTCACTCTTCAGTCAGCCTTTGTAAGCTTACCTTGTAAACCGATATATATATATGTATATATATATATATATATCAATATCATGTCATGTCATATCATACCGTTATCTATCTATCATCTATATCTTATATTAAATCTGTTCCTCTAGTGAACACTGACCATTACAGGATTTTTATTTTGTTCTCACTTTAACAGAATGGTTCCATTAATTCTCCACTAAGCATATTTATTTGGTGATCCCTTTATCACATTAGAGACTTCATTTTTTGTTTTGTATTGGTTTTTGCTCGGTTGTTTTATTCAGTGTGATAATTTTTACCTCATAACTGAAACATGTAAGTCCATTTACCTTTGAAGTGGGTTTTGATATATTTGAGTTTAAATCTCCCGTCTTATTTTGTGTACTGTCTTCAGAAACCACTCTGTTTCTTTTTCTACTCTTTTTTGCCTTTTATTCTCCACAGATTGAATTTTTATGACTTATCTTTTTCCTCTCTTTATTAGTTTGGGTATTATACAACATTCTGTTTCTACTCTTTTGCTGGCTACCCTGTATGTGATCAAATTTTCATTTCTTTCCCTCATCCCATATCTCCTTTTATTCCTTCCCAACCTACATATAATTGTATAGCACTTTAACTGTTAACCCCATTAGATGTTATTATGACTGCTTAGTTTGGTAAAGATTTACATAGATTTGTCCATGTATTTACCACTTTCTTTGATTTTTATCCCTTCTTGAACCTCAGACTTTTCATTTGGGATTATTTATTTTCATCTAGAAGTGCATATCTAGCAACTTCTTTAGTGAAGTTATTGTAATAGTGAACTCTGTTGTTTCTAAGGAGATGACTTTGCCTTTGCACTTGAAGGAGAGATGAACTGGATATATAATTATAGGTTGACAGACTAATATGTTCTCTTCTATCACCTTGGAGTTTAAGTAAGGAGTTTTATTTTCTTTTGTTTTTGAGGGGATGTATTGGCACTGGAGATTGAACCCAGGGCCTTTGCACTGAATCACATCCCAGCCTTCTTTTTAAAATTTTGAAACAGGGTCTTACTAAGTTGCTTAGGCTTGACTCTAGTTTGTGATCCTCTTGTCTCAGCCTCCCATAGTGCTGGCATTATAGGAGTGCATTACATACCTGGCTAGGAATTTAGTTTTTATTTTTCCTTACCTTGATAGTACAGATTGTTGGAGTCCACAGTTAATGTGGAGTGTGTTTCTTCTGGGCTCCCCAACCCAGAGAGAGGAGCTGAGCCTTAATTTCTATTTCCTTCACCATTGAACTAAAGCCTAGATGCAATTGTGGGCAAAAAAAACAAACAAAACCTCTCAGGGTAAAAGCCTCTCTGATGTTGTGATATTCTTCTTACTTCTCTACATTCAGGCTTTGCTTTGCCCTTCACTCCCATCTCCCATCTGCCAAAAAATAGCAACTTCTTTAGTGAGTGAACCCTAGCAGCTTCCCAACTATATATTTTCAGCTTTTCAGTATTTTCAAATTTTTACATGCATACACAAAACACATACACATATACAGATATAGAGATAGATGATAGATTGTGTGTGGTATGTTTTAAAAATAATTTTTAGAATCTTGTTTTCAGTATGAAAGTTGATCCAAATAACTTAGACTGGCATCACAATGGATATCTTTGCCATTATTTCTTTCACTATTGCTTTTCCATTTTCTCCTTCTGAGACTCCTAATATTTGTTAGACCCTCCCATTCTATTCTTTCTCTTAACCCTTCTATAATATTTTCCATCTTTCTGTTGTTTTTGGAATGAATTCTTCCAATACATCTTTTGATTCATTACTTGTCTTTTTAACTTTCTTTTTTTAAAATTTCCTATTTATCTCAGTATTTTAACACTTTATATGAAAGACAACATTTGGAATCCAAAAGTAACTATCATCTCCAGGATAGAAAACATGAGTTATTTCTGTTTCTTATACATATACCCATATGCACATGGCCACAACCCACCTTCAAGTCTTGGTGTT
>NW_004624909.1:1130891-1153044 GCF_000247695.1 Heterocephalus glaber
GATTCCATCAAAATTTAGAACTTTAAATGACATCATTAAAATGAAAAGTAGTCCTTAAACAGACCATATTTACACTGCATATAACCTTTGAGCAGAATATATAAAGAATTCTTAGAGCTCATTAATAGACAATCCAATTAAAATGTAGATGTAAGAAGATAATAGCCAGTATAGCACAAGGAAAGGTGTGCAACTCTAGAATCAGAAAAATACTAATCAGTACAATTAATTTGCATTTTTCAAATGGCCAGTGATGTTGAACTCCTTTTCATGTATTCATTGGCCATTTGTACTTCTTCATCTGAGAAGTGTCTATTTATTTCACTTGCACATTTCTTTTATGTTGGGGGGTCTAATTTTTTTTAGCACTTCATATATTCATATTCAATGAGTCTATAATAGACACAAATAAAAAACAGAGGAGCTTGGGAAAATGATGCAAACCATGAATACCCAACACAAGAAAGAAATGGAATCCATGAAACAGATTTCAATAGATATTTAGGAGAGTAAACACCCCATTGAAAGTATAGATAATCATCGAAACCAAGGTGAGGACAGCATTTCAGATCTAGAAGCCACAATTGAAGTTACTGAAAATGAGAAGAAAGATACCTTAAAACCAGCAAGAAGTCATGAAAAATCAATCCAAAAATTACAAGATGATGCAAGGAAAGACAATATAAGATTGATCTGAGTCAAGGAAAGAGCAAAAAACAGTGCAAATGCCATCAAAAACTTGTTCATAGATGTAATGGCAGAAAAGTTCCCAAACATGAAAAAAGAATTTGACAGACAAATAAGTGAGGCATACAGAACTCCAAATACCCATGACCAAAATAAATACACCAAGGCATATAATAATCAAGATTCTAAAAATGCAGCATGAAACAGAATATTAAAAGCTGTCAGAGAAAAGAAACAAATCACCTATGAAGAAAAAGCCCATCAGAATCATAGGAGACTTCTCAACACAAACTATTGAGGCAAAAAGAGCATGGAGTGGAGTATTTCAAGCCCTAAAAGAAAACAACCTCCAACCCAGATTGATGTACCCCACAAGATTATATTTCAAAATAAATAGAGAAATAAGATACTTCCATGACAAAGACCAAATGAGGAAATTCACAACCAACAAACCAGCTCTACAAAGTGTTCTGAAGGGCATTTTAGAAAGAGATAATGACAACCACAATTCCAAGAACACCAATAGAAAGAAGCACCAGGCAGGGCAAACAATTAATCTGTTGGGAAAGATAAGGAACCAACAGTAGGAAAATAATAAGACAGGAATAAGCAAATACACAAGTGTTACAATGATCAATCTAAATGGTTTCAATTCACCAATCAATAGAAATAGACTGTCAGAATGGGTCAAGAAAGAAGATCCAATAATAAGTTGCATACAAGAAACACATTTAACTGAAAAAGAAATTCATAAACTGAAAGTCAAAGGATGGAAAACAATACTCCATGTGACAGGAACCTAGAAAAAAGCAGGGGTAGCTATTCTATTTTCAGACAAAGTGAACTTCAAGCCAAGACTGATGAAAAGAGACAAAAAAGGTCACTTTATACTTGTTAAGGGAAAACTCCAAGAAGAAGAGATAAAAATCTAATATATATGCACCAAAATATTGATGCACCTATTTGAAAGAAATATTAACGGACATGAAAAATTAAATAAGCATTAACACAATTGTAATGGAGGACTTCAACACCCCACTCTCACAAATAGATCAAGTAAACAAAAAATCAACAAAGAAATATCACAGCTGAATCAAACTTGTGAACAAATGGACTTGATCAATGCCTAGAGTGTTCTTCCCTGCAACATCAGAATTCACATTCTTCTCAGCCAAAAAAGACCACATACCATCTCATAGAACATGCTTAAGTAAATGCAAAGGAATTGAAATTATCCCATACATATTATCAGACCATAGTGTAATGAAATTGAAAATCAATGACAAAGAAACTGCAAAAATTCATAAACACATGGAAATTAAATAACACCTTCCTGAACAATCAGTGGGTCACAGATGAAGCTAAAGAAGAAATTAGACAGTTTCTACAATAAATGATAATTTTGATATTACATACCAGAACTTATGGGATTAAAGATTAGGTTGTTTATTTGAGCTTTTTCGGTTTTCCTGATGTGCATGTTCACCACTACAAGTTACCCTCCTAAGGATACAACCAAAAGGAGAACTACAAGGCAATCTCCTTGATGAACATAGACACAAAAATCCTCAATAATATACTGGCAAACAGAATG
Organism: Heterocephalus glaber; assembly: GCF_000247695.1. The sequence continues at coordinate 1,133,173 of NW_004624909.1, forward strand.
CATTTGCAGTAAATCATTAAGGAGATTGTATACCTGGATCAACTAGGATCCATCCCAGGAATGCAGAGATAGTTCAACATATGCAAATCAATAAATGTAACACACCATATTAACAGAGCTAAGGACAAAAACCACAGAATCATCTCAATAAAAAAGGCATTTGACAAAGTCCAATTCATGAGAAAAAAAAGCTACAGAAAATTGGAATAGATGGTCTTTATCTCAACCTGATAAAAGCCATCTATGAAAAACCAACAGTCAACATCATACTAAATGGTCAAAAACTGAAAGCTTTCACTCTAAAATCAGGAACAAGGTAAGGATGATCACTATCACCACTCCTATTCAACATAGCTCTGGAAATATTAGCCAGAGCAATTAGACAAGAGAAAGAAATAAAAAGAATAAAGATTGGAAAGCAAGAAGTTAAACTGTCATTATTTGCAGATGAGATCATACTCAACATAGAAGACTCTCAGCATCAAACAATGAAATACTTAGGAATCAATCTAACAAAGGAAGTAAAAAAATTTTACATTGAAAACTACAATACTCTTAAAAAGGAGATGGAAGAGGATATCAGAAAATGAAAAGATATCCCTTTCATGTGGGTGAGGAAGAACTAACATTGTGAAAATGGCCATACTCCCAAAATTGTTTTAGAGATTTAATGCAATCCCAATTAAAATCCCAATAGCATATCTAACAGAATTAGAAAAAACAATCCTAAAAGTCATTTTGAACCAGAAGAGACCTAGAATATTAAAAACAAGTCTAGGCAACAAAGGCAAGTCAGGGAACATCACAATTCCTGACCTGAAATTATACTACAGATCCACTGTGATGAAAATAGCATGGTACTGGCAAAAAAAGAGACCTGAGAATCAATGGAGCATATTAGAAAATGCAGAAACACACTTGGCCACCTTATCTTTGACAAAAGGGCCAAACATCTTCATTGGAAGAAAGACAGCGTCTTTAATAAATGGTGCTGGAAAACCTGGCTTTCTACATACCAAAGGGAAAAACTAGACCCATATCTCTCACCATGCACTGAACTAAAATCAAAATGGATCAAAGATCTAAATATTAAAACACAAACACTAGATCTGCTGGAAGAAAGAATAGGTGGAACTCTTGAAGACGTAGGTGTAGGCAAAGACTATATGACCACAACTATGATCTCATGGGAAATATTACAAAGAACAACTGGGATCTCATCTTATTAAAAAGCTTTTGTTCATGAAAAAAAAATCTCTAGCCAGGTGTGGTGGCACATGCCTGTAATTCCAGCCCTTTGGAGACAGAAGCAGGAGGATCAAGGTCAGTTCAAGGCCAGCCTGGGCTACATAGTGAGTTCAGGGCCAACCTGAACTACAAAGCAAAACTCTGTCTCAAAAAAAGAAATCTCAAAAAAACATCCCCAGTTCTCAAAATAAATTTTTAGGGAGGGAGGAAGGAAGGAAAAAAAAAAAAAAAAGAAATCTCCAACAGAGTGAAGAGACAACCCATACAATGGAAAAAGAATTTGCTGCCTGTTCCTCAGAAAAAGACTGATATCTAATATATATAAAGAATGGAAAAATCAAACTCCCCAAATTTAAAAGACCCAATCCAAAAATAGGCATCTAAGATGAATATAAACTTCTCAGATGAAGTACAAACAGGAAATAAATATATGAAAAAAATGTTTAACATCACAGGTCACTCAAGAAGTACAAATTAAAACAATGCTGAGATTCCATCTCACTTCAGAAAGAATGATTATTATCAAGAAATCAACCAATACCAACTGCTGATGGGGCTATGAGGGAAAAGGAACCCTGATCCACTGTTGGTAGGAGTGTAGACTAGTGAATCCACTGCAGAAATCAGTGTGGAGATTCCTCAAAAAACTAGGACTAGAAGTCCTATTTGACCCAGCTGTCCTCCTTTTCCATATCTTCCTGAAAGAATTAAAAGCCTCATACCACAGTGAAATGTGCACACCCATGTTGATAGCAGCACAGTTTGTAATAGCTAAATCTGGGAAACAACCCAAATACCCATCAACTGATGAATGGATAAAGATGTGTTTTTCTTATACAACGAAGTGCTACTCAGCCATAAAGAAGGATAGATTTGAGACATTTCTTGGTAAATGGATGCACACTGAGGCCTAATTTCAATTGAAATAAATCAAACACATATGTATAAATATCACATTGTTTCTCTGGTGTGAGAAACTGAAAGTGGAATAAAATTTATAATAGATATTGGGAACTGGAAAGAAAATATACAAAATTGAAGGGGCCAAGTGTGAGAGGCAAAGGAAAGGAATAGAAAAAAACAAAAAAGAAAGATAAAATGGAAACAAAGCTCTTGTAAATAAGAAAGGGAAGAGGGAGGGAAGTGGGAAAAATATGAATCGAGATATATCATGTACAAGTATAAATTCCATACAATGAATATGATCATTATGTATATCTAAACTGTACCAACAAACTTAATTTATCATAAAAATTAAAAATAGAAAATTCATTTGACCCAGATATTTTGCTTCTAGGTATTTTCCCCCAAAAGTTAAAGATATATTACAGTGATACACTCATATCTGTGCTTATAACAGCATTACTCATAACAGCTAAATCTTGGATACGGCCTGTATATCTAATGACAGATGAATCGATAAAGAAAATGTGCTATTTATACACAATGCAGTACTGCTCTGGCATAAAAAAGATAAATTTGGGTCAAGTGTAGAAAATGGGTGCACCTGGAGACCAGAATTTAAGTGATTTAAATCAGACACAAAGCTTATGTACTACATGATCTCTCTCATTTGAGAAACACAATATATAAATAAAGTGCAAAATATAAGACAGACAATAGGGGAAAAGATGGAAAGTATAAATACACTGAAAATATAAGACAGGTAAAAGAGAGAAAAATAATTATTGTAACCAGCATGGCCAGTTTATGGGAAAGTGTTCCTTGATTTAGTATAACTATTTTATGTGTTTAAGTTTTTAGTCTGTTAGTGTGGCTGTTAATTTGGGTTTATGATAATTAACTTTATTATAAGAATTATGATAATAAAGCAAATAAATCTGGTGTTGAATAAAAAGAAAAAACAAAAAGAGAAACAAAATTTTTGCATTCATTCCTTTTATTGGTGCATTTTACTTCATCTGAGAAATGTCTGTTCATTTCAGATACCCATTTTTGGATTGGGTCTTGTAAGTTTGGGGAGTCTCATATTTTTAAGTTATTTGTATATTCTAGATAGTAGCCCTTTGTTTGAGGAACAGCTGGTAAAATTTTTTTCCCCACATTGTAGGTTGTCTCTTAGCTCTGTTGGTGGTTTCTTTTTCAGTGCAGCTTTTTAATAAGATGAGATCCCAGTTGTTGATTCTTTGTGCTAGTTCGCATGCTACTGAGGTTTTGTTCATAAAGTCTTTTCCTACACCAGTGTCTTCAAGAGTTCTACCTAAACTCTCTTCCAGCAGGTTTAGTATTTCTGCTTTAATATTTAGATGTTTGATCCACTTCAATTTAAGTTTAGTGAATGGTGAAAGATATGGGTCTAGTTTTAATCTTTGGCAGGTTAAAATCCAGTTTTTGAGGACCATTTATTAAAGGGGCTATCATGAGGTGGCTGAGTATGTCTGGAGTTGTTTCTGCATCTTCTAATCTGTTCCACTGATCCTTGGGTCTGTTTCTTTGCCAGTATCAAGCTGTTTTTATCACAGTAGCTTTGTAGTACTTTGTAGTAGTTCAAGTTGGGAATTTTGATAACTCCTACCTTATCTTTGTTGTCTAGAATTGCTTTTGCTATTCTAGGTCTCTTCTTGTTCCAATTGAATTTTTAGATTGTTTTCTCTAGTCCTGTGAAATACACTGTTGGGATTTCAATTGGGATTGCATTGAATCTATAGAGCAGTTTTGGAAATATGGCCATTTTCACTATATTGGTTCTTTTTACCCAGGGGCAAGGGATGACTTTCCATTTTCTGATATCCTCTTAAATATCTTTTTTTCAGAGTGCTCTAGTTTTCAGAGTAGAGGCCTTGATTTCTTTTGTTAGATTGATTCCTAGGTATTTCATTTTTTGGATGCTTTTGTGAAAGGAGTTGTTTCTCCAGTTCCACTCTCAGTGAGTCTATTGTTCATGTATAGGAAGGCTATTGATTTTTGTGTGTTGACCTTGTATCCAGCTACTCTACTGAATTTGGTTATTAAGTCTAGATGACTTTTGGTGGAGTTCTTGGGGTCTTCTGTATAATGTATCATGTCATTTGCAAATAATGTCAATTTAAATTTTTCCTTTCCTATCTTTATTCCTTTTATTTCTTCCTCTTGTCTAATTGCTGAGGCTAATGTTTCCAGAAATATATTGAATAGGAGTAATAATAGTGGACATCCTTGTCTTGTTCCTGATTTTAGTGTGAAGGAATTCAGTTTTTGACCATTTAGTATGATGTTGGCTGTTGGTTTTCCATAGATGGCTTTTATCAGATTGAGATAAAGATCATCTACTCCAGTTTTCTGTAGGGTTTTGTCATGAATGGGTGTTGGATTTTGTCGAATGCTTTTTCTGCATCTATTAGAGAATCATATGGGTTTTGTTCTTGGCTCTGTTAATATAATGTATTACATTTATTTATTTGTGTATGTTGAACCATTCTTGCGCCCCTGGGATAAATTCCACTTGGTTATCATGTATGATCTTCTTGATGATATTCTGCATTCTGTTTACCAGTATCTTATTGAGGAATTTTGTATCTATGTTCATTAGGGAGATTGGCCTATGGTTGTCTTTTTCGGTTGGGTCTTTCTCTGTCTTTGAGAGCAAGGTGATGCTTGCTTCCAGGAATGAATTTGGGAGTAGTGCTTCCCTTTCAATTTCATCGAAGAGTTTAAATAGTGGCAGTAGTTCTGCGCTAAATGTCTTGTAGTATTCAGCAGTGAAGCCATCAAGACCTGGGCTTTTCTTCATTGGTAAGTTTTTAATTCCATTTTCAATTTAATTGATTGATATTGAGTTGTTTAGAATTTTTAGGTCTTCTTCGTTCAAGTTTGGTAATTCATATGTATATAGAAATCTGTCCATTTCTTCTGTGTTTTCCATCTTATTGGCACATAGCTTCTCAAAGTAGGTATTGGTGATCCTCTGGATTTCTGCTGGGTCTGTTGTAATTTCATCCTTTTCATTCCTAATTGCATAGATTTGGGCCTTTTCTTTCCTTATTTAGATGAGGATGGCTAAGGGTGTGTCAATTTTGTTTATTCTTTTGAATAGCCAACTCCTTGCTTCACTGATTTTTTGTTTCATTCTCTTCATCTCCTTGCATTGATTTCTGCTCTGATCTTTATCATTTCCTCCCTTGTATGAGCTTTGGGTTTGTCTTGCTCTTCTTTTTTTTCTAGAAGCTTGAGGTTCCGCATTAGGGTGTTTATTTGAGCTCGCTCTGTTTTCCTAATATGAATATTCACTGCTATGAATTTCCCTCATAGGACTGCTTGCATTGTGTCCAATAAATTCTTAAATATTTTATTGGCATTGTTGTTTAATTGTACAAACTATCTAATTTCTTCTGTAACCCGTTTTTTGTTCAGGAGTTTATTGTTCAGTTTCCATGTGTTTGTGAAGCTGTTGTGGTTTGTTATTGATATCCAATTCCATCGCACTATGATCTGGTAATATAAAGGGGATAAGTTCAATTCCTTTGCATTTACTTAAACTTGTTCTATGAGAAGTATGTGGTCTATTTTGGGGAAAGACCCATGTGTAGCTGAAAAGAATGTGTATTCTGATTTTGTGAGGTGGAACACTGTAAACATCTGTTAAATCCATTTGTTCAAGATTTTGTTTGAGTTCTATTATTTCATTGTTTATTTTTTGTCTAGTTGATCTATCTGTGACAGTGGGATATTGAGGTCCCTCGCTGCTATTGTATTAGTGCTTATTTGATTTTTCATGTCCATTAACATTTGTTTTATACATTTGGGTGCATCAGTGTTTGGTGCATATATATTTATGATTGTCATCTCTTCCTCTTGGATTGTTCCCTTTACAAGGATGTAGTGGCCTTCTTTGTTTCTCAATTAGTCTTGGTTTGTAATCCACTTTATCTGCAAATAGGATAACTACTCTTCCTTTTTGGGGGGCTCCTGTCACTTGGAGTATAGTTTTCCACCCTTTAACTTTCAGTCTATGAGGTTTTTTGGGGGTTGAGGGAGATTGAACTTAGGACCTTGTGCTTGCTAGGCAGGCATGGTGCCACTGAGCTAAATCCTCAGCCCTGTGAGTTTTTTTTTAATTAAGTGTGTTTCTTGTATGCAGCATATTGTTGGATCTTTCTTCTTGACCCATTCTTCCAGTCTATTTTTTTGATTAGTGAATTGAGACCATTAATGTTGATGATTATAACTGGTATGTATTGACTTATCCTTGTCATGACTTTTTCCTGTTGTTGGGTTCTCCCCCTTTGTATTTAATTTCTTGTCTTGTCTGATGGATTCATTCTCCTGGGCTTCATGGGGTTGTGACCCTCATTGTCTTTTCATAGAATATTGTTAAAACGTTTTTGGTGTGCTGGTTTGGTATTCATGAAGTTCCTCAGCTATTCTTTGTCATGAAAATATCTTATTTCTCCATTTATTCTGAAAGATAGTTTTGCAGGGTACATCAATATAGGTTGGAGTTTGTTTTCTTTTAGGGCTTGAAATACATCACTCCAATCTCTTCTTGCCTTGAGGGTTTGTGTTGAGAAGTCTGCTGTGATTCTGATGGGCTTTTCTTTGTATGAGATTTCTTTCTTTTCTCTAACTGCTTGTAGAATTTTCTTCTTCTGTTGAGTTTCTGGAATCTTAACTATTATATCCCTAAGTGTAGATGTTTTTTGATTAAGGCTATTTGGAGTCCTGTATGCCTCACTTATCTGTATGTCAAGTTCTTTCCCCCTGCTTGGAAGTTTTCTACCATTACTTCTGTGAACATTTTTTATGTCATTTGCACTCTCTTGTTTCTTCTTTGACTCCAATCAGTCTTATGTTATTCTTCTTTGAATCATCTAGCAGCTGCTGGATTGATTTCTCGTGGTCCCTTGCTATTTTAAAGAAATCTTTCTTTTCCTGATCACTAACCAGAATCCTGTCTTCTATATCTGATATTCTGTCCCCACATTGGCTCACTGTGCTGGCTAAATTTTCAATGGAGGGTTTAATCTCTTGAATATATCTTTACATCTGTTTTATGGATTTCATTTGTTTCCTATGCTGAGATTCCATCATGTTCCTGAACTTCTCTTTTTTAAAAATCTATGTCTGCTCTAGGGTTACTAATCATGTCATTCACTATGGACACCATCTCTGTTGTCATCTGAGAAATTATTTCTGATTTTATTTTGTACAGATCCTCTTTCTTTGCCAGTTTTGGGAGTCCAGGTGGTTGAGTATCAGATTGTTCCATCTCATTTCCCCTTGGGGTTGCCTTAGCTAACCTGGAAGTCTGGATTTGAGTCTTGTTCAAGTGTCTTCTCATTTCAACTAGTGGAGTATGCTGCATCTTTATTGAGGTGACTCTTTGTTCTCCCAGTGCTCTTCAATTCTCAGCACTCCTCAGAGAGGCCTTTAAATCACCACTGAGCCAATCCTGGGTTCAGAATGATAGCCTTCTGGATCCCCAAGCTGGGCTGTTTTCTGGGTGGGCTTCTGCCTGAGGCCTGTGTGCACTTACACATGATATCTGGGTGGACCTCTGGCTGGGGCCTGTGGGCCTGCACAACTGTTGTCCAGGCAGGCCTTTGGCTGAAGCCTGCTTGCCTGTGCAGCTGTTGTCTGGTAAGGCTTCTGGCTGGAGCCTATTTATTGCATAGTTTTAACCATCCTTGCATCCCTGGGATGAATGCTACTTAGTTATGATAAATGATCTTTTTGATTATTTATTTCATTCTCTTTGTCAGTATCTTGTTCAGGAATTTTCAATCTATATTCTTTAAGTTTATGAGTCTATAATTCTCTTCTCTGGTTGGATCCTTGTCTCTTTTTGGTATCAAGGTAATGGTAACTTCCAAGAATGACTTTGGAAGTTCAGTCATTCCACTATGGCATTAAATGAATGGTTTACTAAATGGAGGATTGTGTTAGTATGTACATTACACTATTCAGAACAAAGAAAAGGTCAAAGAAAACTCCAACTTGATGACTTTGCTTTTATTTGCATATCTCTTACAGTTCATGCAGTACAGTAATGTATAACCAAACATAAAATGACAGTACTGTACAGTATAAGCAGCAAAAATTACTGTACTATGTAAACAAGGTGTACTGTACAAAAAAGACATTAAGGTTCTATAAACAACATGTACAGAAGTGTGTAAACAAAAAAGACAAGACGTAAGTCTAAGAGGTGGGTCATATATCTGAATGGTGCACTTTGGTTGTAAGTCTGAACAGTTAACACATAGGTCATTAATGAGAAATACTCCTGACCTTTCATTTTTTTTTTTTTTTTTTGGTACTGGGGATTGAACTCGGGACCTTGTGCTTGCAAGGCAGGTGCCGGAACCACTGAGCTAAATCCTGGCCCCTTTCAATTTTATTAAAGAGCTTAAGGATTATTGGTATTAGAACTTCTCTGAAGTTTTAGTAGAATTCAGCAGTGAATCCAAATGGATCTGAGCTTTTCTTAGTAGGCTTTTTATTACTGCTTCATTTTCATTGCCTGTTATTAAATTATTCAGGGCATTTAAATCTCCTTGATTCCATTTTGGTAATTCATAAGAAGCTAGAAATCTATGCATTTCTTCTGAATTCTCCAATTTATTTGCACACTGTTTTGTGAAGTAGTTGTTGCTAATATTTTTTATTCTGGCAGTGTCTCTTTTGATTTTACCTTTTCCATATCTAATTGCATTGATTTGGTCTTTTCCTGTCTCCTTTTGGTTAGATTGGTTAAAACTTGTCTATTTTTTCAAAGAACCAACACACTGATTCATTGATTCTTTGTAGTTTTTTCTCAATTTCAGGGATTTTTGCTTTGATCCTTATAATTTCTTTCCTTGTGCTACATTTCCTTTAGGGTTGTTCTTGTTTTTCTAGGACCATGAGATGCATCATTAAGTTCTTCATTAGGCTCACTCTATTTTTGTAATGTGGGTATTCACAGCTATAAATTTCCCTCTTAGGACTGCTTTTGATGTCTCAGAAGTTCTGGCATGTTGTATTGGCATTTTCATTTCATTCTAGAAACTGCCTAGAAACTGTTTCTTTCTTGATTTCTTCTATGGTCATTTGCGTACTTAAGAGTGTATCATTTAATTGCCATGCATTTGCATAATTTCTGTGTTTGCTTTTGTCATTGATTTCTAACTTCATTGAACTATTGTCTTATAATATGCTTGATATAATTTCAATTCTTTTACATTTACTTAAGCTTGCTTTATTGGCTAGTGTGTGGTCTATTTTGGAGAAAGTGCTATGTGCTGTTGGAAAGAATATGTATTCTGTTGTTGGATGGAACACTCTGAAGATAACTATTAAGTCCATGTGTTCAAAGGTTTAGTTCAACTCTGATATTTATCTGTTGATTTTTTTTGTCTACTTGATCTATCTATTTATGATAGTGGGGTATTAACATCCCCAATTATACTTGTGTTTATGTTTATCTGATCTTTTATGACCAGTAGTACTTGTTTTATGAAGTTGGTTGCACCATCATTCAGTGCATATACAGTATGTTAATAATTGTTACTTCTTCATGTTGGAGCATTCCCTTAACCAATATGTAGTGACCTTCTTTGCCTCTTTTGATCAATTTTGGCTTGAAGTCCACTTTATCTGAACATAGGATAACTATACCTGATTTTTTGGCAGGTTCCCATTGCACAGAATATTGTTTTCCATCCTGTGATTTTTTAGTCTGTGATTTTCATTTGGATTAAATGTGTTTCTTTCAGACAGAATACCACTGGATTTTGTTTCTTGATCCATTCTGCCAGTCTAAGTTTTTTGATTGGGGAATTGAGACCATTCTTATTGAAAATGATTTCTGAAAGGTATTAACTTATTCTTGTTGTTGCCTTATTTTCCTGTTGTTGATTCCTTATGTTTACATTCTACTTAAGTGCTCATCCTACCTGGTGTATTCATTCTATTAGACCTTTTATCATTGTTAGCTTGTCTCCTTGTATGACATCCTTGAAAATTGTTTGGAGTGTGGTTTGGAGGTCATGAATTTCTTCAAGCCTAGGACTTTTGATTTCACCTTTTTGGTGAATTTTCCATAATACTTCATGTTACTGATTTCTAGTTTTATACCATTGTGTTTGAAAAAAAAAAAAGGTGATTTGCAATGTTGTTAAAACTTTTTTCCTCAAATTACATATTCCATTGTTTCAAAAACAATTCAATAGATATGCTAGTTTGTTTCATTTCTACTACTAGTTTATATTAGTTCATTGAAAAGAAAATTTTTATTTTGTACTATCTTATGTTTATGTTACTATTTAGCATCATTTTCTTTCAGCTTGAGTAATTCTTTTTTTTTTTTCTTTTTCTTTTTGGTACCAGGGTTGGAACTTGGGACCTTGTGCTAGCAAGGCAGGCGGTGGAACCACTGAGCTAAATCCCTGGCCTCAGCTTGAGTAATTCTTATTAGCACTTTTTGTAAGACAGGTCTGGTAGTGATGAACTCCTTCAGCTTTTGTTTGGTAAAATCGTCATTTTTCATTTATTTCTGAATGCCAGCTTTGCATAATAAAATAAATATTCTTGGTTGACATGTTTTCCTTCAGCACTTTGAATACATCACTCCATATATGTGTAAGGGATCTGCTAAGAAATCATCTGATAGACTTATAAGGGCACCATTCATAATGATGAATTTCTTTCCTCATCCTGCTTTGGTGATTTTTAACAGTTTGATTATAATGTGTCTCTATGTATTCATCTTTGGGTTGAATTGGGGGGGGGGTTGAGCTCCATATACCTGGATGTGCATATCTTTCCCTAGATTTGGCAAGTTTTCTGCCATTATTTTTTTAAGAAATGCTTTTTCTCTCTTTTTTCCCCTCTCTTCTGCTTCTTGAATTTCCATAATGTAAATGTTAACTCCATTCTTTTGATGCCCCATAAATCCCAAAGGTTTTCTTCATTCTTGTTTCTTCTTTGATTGGATAATTTGGAATATCCTATCCTGGTGGATCTGGTGGTACAGGCTTGTAATCCCAGGATTTTGGGAGGCCAAGGCAGGAAGATCACAATTCCTAGCCCAGCCAGGGTAATTTAGCCCCTTAGTGAGACCCTGTCTTAAAATTTAAAAGAATTTAAAAATGGACTGGGGATACAGCTCAGGGTAAAGGTCCTGGGTTCAATTCCACATAGAGAAAGGGGAAAATAAAAAAGGAAAAGACCTATCTTTCAGTTCTCAGATTATTTCTTCTGATTTATCAAATCTGCTGTTGGTGCTCTTTATTGCAATTTTATAATTTCATTCATTATAATTTTTAGATCCATAGTCCCATTAGGTCTCTTTTTTATGAGTTCTATCTCTGATATAGGAAAAATATAACTCCTGATGTGTTATATGTCAGATATGCTAAGTTCATGTTTCCTGATTATCAAAGAATGCATTCCAAGGAGCAAAGGAGGTTAAGAGTAGGAAAGGTTTATTAAAAGAAAGATCCTGAGAAATAGGAGGGGTTCTGAAAGGGTTTGCCACTGAGGTCCTTTGTCAGGGGTAATTTATACTGCAAAATCACAACATGGATCAAACTACAATCAATATATAGGATTACAAGTATAGCCTCTTAGCTGATCTTGATCCCATAGGGAAATGAGTCACATAGCAAGAGTATATGGAAAGATCAAATGAATCCTTGGAAACTAAGGGGAGTAATGAGTCCAGGTGTTCTGGTCATCCACCTATGTGTCTGATGCCTATCTAGGCCCACTGGACCAGGTGGTGCTGATTACAGTATAAACTCAAGTTGCTATTTATCTCCAGGGAGACATGTAGGTCTGTCTATTGCTTTTCCATCCTGAGGCCTCTTCAGATTCACCTTTAGCCACAATTCAGACATCTCTATTTTTTTTTTTTTGTACTGGCTTCCTTGAGGGCCCAAATCCTCTTTGACTGTATATTAATTTCAATACAACCTAACTGCCTATAATATATTTATGGAACTTCTCATTTTGTGCGGGCATTATTTTTCTGCTATTGTTGTCTATGTGTATTCTCTTTTAACTAATTGATTTTTAAAACAATTATTTAAAATTCTTTGTAAGGCAATTTATACATCTCCATTTCTTTTGCGTTAGTCCCTGGAATACTTTTGTGTTCCTTTGGTGATGTTATGTTTCCTTTATTTTTCTCATTCCTTGAAGTCTTGCGGTGCTCTTTGCACATCTGAAGAAGCAATCAAATCCTCTAGGCTTTACTGACTGGCTTTGAGAATGAAAGACTCACTGTCAATCCAGCCAGGAATTCCTAAGCTCTTCCTAACCTTTGCTTCGAATATACCCATTCTACAACTTTTGTGCTCTCTTTGGAGATAATTCTTGAGCTTGTATGCCTTCTCTTGATCTGCACACCTGGCTGGGTTCTATGAGCCCCCTCACTATTTTCTATAGCATGGTGCCCTGAAATACTTCTCTCAGTCCTATAGAATGGAGCTTGCTGACTATGTGAGACACTTATACATGCCATCTCTGAGGGAGTGCTTAGGAAGCTCAGTTGGAAAGACTGATATGTGGAAGCATTTGGAATACCCATAGCCATTTGGAGTTATCTTTAGGAGAGGTATATGAGATAGGTGAATCCTAGGTGATTCAAAGTCTGACTTTCTGATGAAGTACCAGAAGTTGTTGATAAAGTCTCTTGTTATGACATTATATTTGTCCTGCTCCTACCTTCTCCCAACTTCTCAGATATATTAGCAACTCAATAATATGGGTAAGGCAATACAGAGTGGCATCTTAGGCAACAGCCTGCATAGCTGTGGGTGGCCAGGCAATTTTACACATCGTTCTCTTATTTTCCTATTGTGGGAAATTATGGACCAAGAGAGTTTCTCTTTATTTGATCTGTGTTGCTTTAAGTGAATGAGGAGGTGAATAAAGCAATATTATCCTTCTTATCCTCTTCAGTGTATCTGTGCTCATAATTTTTGCTCTAATTGCACGCTAGAACTTCCCTACCAGACTCCTGGACTCCCATAAAGGCATTCTCCTTCATGAGTAGTTGTCAAAATCAAAGCTTCTTCAGGGGATGATTTTGGAAGTCTCCTATTCCATCCACCTTGCTGACCTCACCTTTTGCAAATATTCATCAATAAACATGCATTACTTTTGTAGAAATAGGACTTTAGATACTTTGGAACTTCTGAACAGAAGGTGAAGTTGCTCATGCTCCTTATTTCAGGCACATTATTGTCATTAGTTCATTCAAAGCTCTTATCTTGATATCTGCTTTTCCTCATGTTATTTGTCCTCTAGAATTATGATACTTCATTCCTATTCCTCTTCCCCCAAAGATAAACATTTTAATGTAACTAGTGAGTTTTGTTTACATCAGAAAATTTTGTGTACATATAGACATATATGAATTATAATATTTCATAGAAAGTATCTTGTCTGTGTCTGGATTTCTAGCTCTGGGCCATGCACCGATAAGCCCTCCCTTTTCTTTCTAAGCACAGCTTCTATTGGTCCTTCTTTTGATCTACACCTGTCTTGATCTGGCCCCACTCATCCCGGATGTTTGAATAAGCCATATTCCAATGAGATGTTTCTCTTCTTCATCCACTGTTAAGTCTTACTCATTTTTCCTTGTGTTTACTGGCTGCCTACATCTATGTCATTTTCTTCCTCTACATGAGCTTCAGATTTATCCAAAATGAAATAGGATGATAATAGGTGTGTGAGGAGGGGAGATGTAACCCAAACATGTGTGTTGGATTTGGGGGTAGGAGGTAAGGCCAAGGCAGTCTTACTCTGAGAGCCCCTATCTTGGCAGTCAGCAGAGAAGGGCTTTCCTGAACTGTGCATCCCAGACTGCCACTTGCTCAGGAAGTACCAAGGCTTGGGAGTCCTGAGGCCTCTGGGTTCTGATTTCAAGTCAGCACCAGAATTGCCATGTGATGCTAAGTCAGCTCTAAACCCCCTTGGGTTCCAGGTATTCCCATATGAACAACAAAAAGATATGTGTATGTTGGTTGGGAGGTGGATGAAATGTTTTCAGATGCTTCCTCCAAGTGCGTTGTGCTTCAGTTTCATGACAATAGGTCCTCTTCAAAAAGAAATTGTAGTCCAGTCTTTGTCTCTGAATTCTGTGTGTCTGTGAGTCAGCTGCCTGACCTCTCTTAGCCTATTTTCCCAACATAAACATCTCTCACTTTCTGATTGGACAGGAGAGTCTTCAATGTTTTATTTTTCTCCCTGAAATACTCTTACCTTCAACTCTAAGCTGAAAGCTTCAGACAAATCGGAGTAGCAAGTTGTTGGTCACATATGAACCCCCCCTCCAATCTTCCATCTGCTCCAATTGCCTTTCCCTCCCCAGTGTCAGAAGCTTGCAGCACTGGCTTCCTTGCCAAACTCATTGCTATGACAACAGTTACAAATAACTCAGATGCAGATGAGGATTTTATTGCAAGAGCTCAGGAGCTATAGGCTTCTTGCTCCCTCCCCAGACAAGACTGAGAGAAAGACCTAACAAATTCTTTTGGGATGAAATCCTTTTCCTGCTCACAAACTTATGGAAGCTCCTATATGTCAATAAGAATAACTTCAACATTCAAGTCCCTCAAAAAATGGATTAAAATCTTTCCAAATGGAGCCTGGAGGATAGCTCATTGGTAGAGTGCTTGCCGAGTATGTGCTACATCCTAGGTTTGATCATTAGCACTGCAAAAACAAAACAAAAACAATTTTTCCAATCATCTTTTCCATTTACTCCTATTAAAATTTATCACCCCTATTATTTGACACCTACTATCTCCCAACTCTTATGTTGGAATTTTAAAATATATTATCTAGGAAATCTTTCATGAACTTTATCAAGTAGACACTATTATTCTCACAGTACAAAAGAGAAAATTGAAGTCTATAGATATAAATGAGTTCAGTAAGCATATCAGGGAGTCAAAATTCAGACTTAAATCCATCAGATTCCCAAACCTAAGATTTTTCCACTGCCAAGTGATAAAAAATGCTGGCCTACAGGTTTGGTATATTCAGAGAATCTGTGAAAGATTTGGATTTCCAATAAACAATACTGAATACACTTGATCTTCTAACTCCTGAGATGCCATACAATAAAAGTAATGCAATCAAGAATACAAACTCACAACTCCAGAGAGTTCTAATAAGTGGGAGAGAAATTTCAACAACTTCCTGGCAAGCAGAAATGGGCTAAAGATATGGAAACTGAGAAAGGGAGGGAAAGGTATAAGCATAGTCTACACATGGGTGGGGATCACCAGGAGATAGCAGATCTACTCTTCAAATCCTGGAGAGGTACACAAAAAGGCATCCTAACGGTGGGAAGGAGAAGTAGGGCCCCAAGTGGGATAATTTAAAGTACAAGCCATTATTGTTACCATTGCCCTTCTCCACCTTCCATTTACCTCTCCATGATCATAGGTAAAAATCACAAGAGCCATGCTTTTATGCTTTTGCAAAATACCAGAGGATTCTCCAAAGAAATCAAACAAAGGCCTCCACTTTGTGTACTTAGAGGTCCCCTGGTGGATTGTGCATTTCCCCACCTGCCACCTTAAGGGAAGCCTAATAGTTGAATTGACAAACCTCTTTCTCTTACACAGAGCTCCAAATCAATCAATTTACTGACTTCTTAAAGCAATGGACTGACAGGTTTGAATACTTGTGGGAAAATATGCTTAGAGATTTATGAAAAAATTAATGTAACAAATGGAAAAACTTATGGTAGGTATATTTCAAGTAGAAAAAAATCAAGTGATTATTAAAACCAAGAATTTTTAATGCAAAAAAAGTAAACTTTTAGATTATATTGACCACTGTAGGAGTTGAGATACCAGAATATTGGAAGAAGGAAAGGAGGGAAAACAGGGGCATGTGTGGAGCAGATAGAAAAGAGATAAACCCTTTTGTGCTAATATATATATATATATATATATATTTTTTTTTTTTGTACCAGTGATCCAACTCGGGACCTTGCACTTGCAAGGCAGGCGCCAGAACCACTGAGCTAAATCCCTGGCCCAAAAATTGTGTGTCTTTCTTTCTTTCTTTTTGCAGAACCAGGGATTGAACTCAGGACCTTGTGCTTGCTAGGCAGGCGCAGCACCACAGAGTTACATCCCCGGGCCTGTGCTATAATATATTTTAAAGAAATAACATCTTAAATTGCCAAATTAAGAAATACTAGCATAAGGACATTATGAGGAATCTTGGAGATCTATCAGTTAAAAATCTTTTCTGCTACAGGTAATAAAAAACTCAAATGATAGTGGCTTAAAGACATCTTGTATTATTTATTTACTTACTTTTTCAATTAACAGTAAGTATGATGTGGGTTCAGCTGCTCACTGAAGTGGTGAACTCCTTCTATCCTTTTCTTCCATAGTGTCTTGTCTTCATCCTCATGCTCATCTCATGGTTACAAAATATCTATCATTGTTTCAAGTAGCACACTTATATTTAAGCAGAAAGAAGGAAGGTGCCAGAACAAGCGACGTGTATCTCTTTGCTCAAGAAAGCAAAAATTTCCAGAAATCAGTCTCACTGGGCATACCTGGGTCACATAGCCACCCTTAGCTGACAGGGAGACCAAGAAAATATCTGAATTTTCAGCCTTTGAGTGGAAGACATCAAGAGAGAATGGAGTCGGGAGTGGTAAATGCCAGAAGAAATAGCCAAAACCATCTAAAACAGTTGAAAGTAGTGGCCTTGAGGGAGCAAGACTTGCACTGGGAATGAGTGGGAAAGAATATTGTTGGGGTTTACTAGGCACACTGTAGCACTATTTTATTTTTTAAAATATATGTGTATGACTTTGATAAACAATAAAAATAAAAAGTAAAGTGTTATGGTTTTAATGAAATGACATTTAAAATAATAAAAGTTGGTAATAGTTTTCTATCTCAAGAGCAGTGGATATTAATTTATCATGTAAGTAAATTTACTAGAATAGGCTCTTTACTTTGACTGAGGTATCTCAGTTATCAAATCATCAATCATAAAAAAATGGTGTTATCAACATTAACCAGAATGTTGCTGGTGGAAACCGGACAGCTCTGTGCGGCAGTTACATGGACTGACTGTGGTTAGACAGTCCAGATGCAATTTCCTGTCTGTCATTTATTAGCTCTGTGACCCTGGGGGAATGACACCTGAGATTCTCAGTTTCCTTCTCTATAAAATAAAGCTGCAAAGTGCCTGATACAGAGTAAGTAAATATTATCAGTATGATGAAAATGTTAACTGTTCTATGTAGTGACATAATCTGAGTATAGTTTAATGAGATTATGCTTCTGCTGCGGTGATTTTTTTTATCCTAAACATGGGTTTAGATTGCACTGTCAGTAAAAATTACTTTGTTCTTGAGAGAAATGTGTGCATAGTTTTGCCCAGGCCTGTGCTCACAGAAGCTGCCCAGTTAGGACCACATCAAGATACATGCAGGCTTGGGCTGGGGATTTAGCTCAGTGGTTTCACTGCCTGCTGCACAAACACAAGGACCCGAGTTCGATCTCCAGTACCAAAAAAAAAAAAAAAAAGATACATGCAGGCTTGAATTGCTATCGACTCTGCTTTGAGGAAATGCTGCAAGCAGAAATGAGACTGGATTGTTGTTCTATTACAAATATTGTTAACTTAACTTTTGAAACAATCTTTTCTGTGAGATTTAATGCAATCAAAATACTAATGGAACTAGAGAAAACAATCCTAAAATTCATATGGAACTAAAAGAAACCCAGAATAGTAAAAGAAATCCTGGGCAACAAAAGCAAAGCAGAAGTTATCACCATCTCAGACTACCAGTTATTCTACAAAGCTGCTTGATAAAAACAGCATGGCACTGGCACAAAAACAGACATATATATCAATGGAACAGAATGGAGAATGCAGAAACAACCCCAGGCACATTCACCTCTCTGATCTCTGACAAAGGGGGCAAGCACATATGCTGGAGGAAAGACAGCCTCTTTAACAAATGGTGCTGGGAAAACTGGATAGCCACATGCCAAAGATTGAATCTAAACCCATATTTTTCACCATGTACTAAACTAAAATCAATATGAATCAAAGATCTAAATATTAACACAGAAACAACCTGCTGGAAGACAAAATAGATAAAAATCTTAAAGATATAGGCTTAGGCAAAGACTTTCTGAACAGAAGCTCAATTACACAAGAAATATCAAGAATCAACAAAAGGGATCATATCTAATTAAAAGTTTCTGCACAGCAAAGAAAACAACTAAAAGAGTGAAGAGATAACCTACAGAATGTGAAAAAATATTGCCAGCTGGTCCTTGGACAGAGGACTAATACCTAGAATATATAAAGCACTACAAAAAAATTAGACCCCCAACATAAAAGTAATGTGCAAGTGAAATGAACAGATACTTCTCAGAAGAAGAAATACAAATGGCCAATAAGTACAAGAAAAATGTGCATCATGTGTGGCCATTAGAAAAGTGCAAATTAAAACAACACTGAAATTCCGTCTTACTCCAGAAAGAATGGTTATCATCAAGAAATCAGATAATGAGCTGGGTGTGGTGATGCATACCTGTAATCCCAGTACTCGAGAGGCAGAGGTAGGAGGATTGGCTGCAAGTTGGAGGCCAGCCTAAGCTAAATAGTGAGTTCAAGACTAGCCTAAATTATGCAGCAAGACTCTGTCTCAAAAAACAAAACAAAACAACAAAAACAAAACAAAAAGAAATCAGATAACAAATGGTGGTGAGTATATGGGGAAAAAGGAACCCTTCTACATTTTGGTGGGAAAATAAACTAGTATAACCATTATGGAAATAAGTATGGAGATTTCTCAGAAATAGTTATAATAGAAATTCTATTTCACCCAGGTTTTCCTCTTCCAATTACCTTTCTAAGAGAGTTAAAGATATCATATTACAATGCCACATGTATACCCATGTTGATAGCAGCACAACTCCTAATAGCTAAATATTGGAAGTGGCATATATGCCCATCAGCAGATGAATGGATAAAGAAAATGTGGTATTTATATACAATGCAGTTCTGTTTTGCCATAAAGAAGGATGAAATTGAGTAATTTTTAGGAAAATGGATACATCTGGAGACCATAATGTTAAGTGAAATAAATCAGACACACAAGCGTGTATCTCACATGATTTCTGTTATGTGAGAAAACTAAAATAAACATAATTAAAGAGGAAAATAAAAGATAATAAGAAACATGGAGATAGAGCTTTTGCAAAAAGCAAGGCAACCAAGAGGTTGAAGGAGGTGAGAGGGAAGAGAGGGGAAGGAGATGAAAAAAGATTTAAAATTGGTTTTGTACATGTACTAAATCCCAACAATAAATGTAATCATTACATACTACAAGTATGTAATAATAAAAACAAATAATTTTTGACCACTGCCCTGAGTGCAGAGGAGCAGAGCTGCCCCCAGAATGGAGGAGGTGAATCTTCTGGGCTGCTGTATCACTGCCCCAAGCACCAAGGAGGAGAGTCTCACAGGCACCAGCAGCACACATACCCCCACCACATTGAAAGGTGAAGACACATAAACAAGTCTCAAAACCAGACTTCCACATCACCTAAACCAACCCCAAAGGGAAATGAGATGGAACAATCTGATACTCAACCACCTGGACTCCCTGAACTGGCAACAAAAGAGGATTTGGAAAAA
>NW_004624909.1:1162496-1178915 GCF_000247695.1 Heterocephalus glaber
ATTAAAAACTCCATTGAAAGCTTATGCAGCAGAATGAGCCAATGTGAGGACAGAATTTTAGATATATAAGATAAGATTGTAATTAGTGACCAGGAAAAGAAAAATTGCTTTGAAATTCTAAGAGACCATGAGAAATCAATCCAAAAGCTGCAAATTGACATGAAGAAGAAAACTATAAGATTGATTGGAGTCAATGAGAAAGCCAGAGACAATGTAAATGCCATTTAAAAAAAAAAACCTGTTAACAGAAATTATGGCAGAAAGCTTTTCAAACATGGAAAAAGAATTTGACATACAAATAAATGAGGCACATAGAACTCCAATTATCCATGACCAAAATAAATCTAGACCAAGGCATATAATAATCAAGATTCCAGAAATTAAGCATAAAACAGAATATAAAATGCTGTTACAGAAAAGAAACAACCTATAAAGGAAAGCCTCTCAGAATAATAGCAGACTTCTCAACACA
The DNA here is from genome assembly GCF_000247695.1 of Heterocephalus glaber. The sequence goes on from NW_004624909.1 coordinate 1,162,969, forward strand.
ATCCATTAAGTCAAGGAAAACTTGGAGTGAAATATTTAAGGTTCTGAAAGAAAACAACCTCCAACCAAGATTTACATATCCTGCAAAACTGTCTTTCAAAATCAATAGAGAAATAAGATACTTCCATGTCAAAGAACAACCGAACAAATTCATGACCATGAAACCAGCTCTACAAAATATTCTGAAGAATATTTTAGAAGTAGATAATGAGGACTACAATTCTAAGAACACCAATAGAAAGAAACACCATGCAAGGCAAGCAATTAAACACAGAAGAAAGATGGAACCAACAGCAGAAAAATAATATAACAAGAATAAGCCAATACATATCTGTAATAATCATCAATGTAAATGGTCTCAATTCACCAATCAAAAGAAACAGACTGGCAGAACTGACCCAAAAATAAGATCCAGGGCTGGGGGTTTAGCTCAGTGGTGCCACTTCCTGCCTTGCAAGAGCAAGGTCCTGAGTTCAATCCCCGGGGTTCCAAAAAAAAAAAAAAAAAAAAAAAGGAAATAAGGTCCAACCCTATGCTGCATAATGCATTTAACTCAAAAAGAAACTCATAGACTGAAAGTCAAAGGTTGGAAAACAATAGTCTATTTGACAGGAACCCAGAAAAAAAAATCAATGGTAGCTATTCTATTTACAGATAAATTGAACTTGAAGCCAAGAATGACTCAAAGAGACAAAAAACTTCACTACATACTTGTTAAGGGAAAACTCCAAGAAGAAGAGATAATAATCACTCACATATATGCACCAAATACCGATGCACCCAACTATCTAGAACAAATATTAATGAACATAAAAAATCTAATAAGCAGCAACACAATTGTAATGGGGGACTTCAATACTCTCACAAATAGATCAACTAGAAAAAAAATCAACAAAGAAATGTTAGAACTGAACCAAACCTGTGAACAAGTGGACTTAGTGAAAGTCTAGAGATTGTTCTTCCCCACAACATCAGAATACACATTCTTTTCAGCTGCACCTGGGATGTTCTCCAAAATAGATCACATACTATCCCATAGAACTGCTTAAATAAATGCAAAGGAGTTGAAATTATCCCATGCATATTATCTGACTATAGTACAATGAAAATGGAAATCAATGGGAAAAGAAACCACAAAAACATAGAAATTAAATAACACCCTCCTGAACAACCAATGGGTCACAGATGAAATTAAAGAAGAATTTAAACAGTATATACAATTAAATGATAATGCCAATACAAAATACTAAAATGTATGGGATGAAATGAAAGCAGAAATTAAACAGAATCTACAATTACATGATATTGCCAATAGACCATACCAGAAGTTGTGAGGCGCAATGAAAGCAGTCCTATGAGGAAAATTTATATTGGTGAATTCTCACAGAAGGAAAACAGAATGAGCTCAAATAAGCAACCTAATGTTGAACCTTAAACATGGAGAAAAAGAAGAACAAGTCAAGCCCAAAGCTCATAGGAGGTAGGAAATTACAAAGATCAGAACAGAAAGTAATGCACTTGAGACTAAGAAAACAATACAAAGAATCAATGAATTGAAGACTTGGTTCTTTGAAAGACTGAATAAAATTGAAAAACCCCTAGCCAATCTTATATAAAAAATGTAAGACTCAAATTCATGCAATTAGGAGTAAAAATGGGGGTAAAGCAACAGATCCTATGGAAATTCAGAAGATCATCAACACCTACTTCAAGAACCTGCATTCTAATAAGATGAAAAACAAAGAAGAAATAGACAGACTCCTAGATACATATGAATTACCAAAGCTGAATCAAGAAGTTATAAAAATTCTGAATAAGCCAATATCAGTCGATGAAATTTAGAATGTAACTAAAAACTTACCAATGAAGAAAAGCCTAGGTACTACAGGTTTCACTGCTGAATTCTACAAGAAAGTTAGAGAACATCTAATGTCACTACTCTTTTAACTCTTTAATGAAATTGGGAGGGAAGCAATACTCCCAAAATTATTCCTGGAAGCAACAATTGCCCTGATACCAAAACCAGAGAAGAACCCAACCAAAAAAGAAAACTACAGGCCAATTTCTCTAATGAACATAGATGCAAAACTCCTTAATAAGATACTGGCAAAGAGAATGCAGCAAATCATCAAGAAGATTATACACCATGACCAAGTAGGATTCATCCCAGGGATGCAGGGATGGCTCAACATATGCAAATCAAAAATGTAATACACCATATCGACAGAGCCAAGGACAAAAACCACACGATCATCTCACTAGACACAGAAAAAGTATTTGACAAAGTCCAACACCCATTCATGATAAAAACTCACAGAAAATTACAATAGTCTTTATCTCAATCTGATTAAAGCCATCTATGAAAAACCAATAGCCAACATCATACTAAATGATCAAAAACTGAAGTTTTCACTTTAAAATCAAGGATAAGACAAGGATGTCCATTATCACCATTTTTATTCAATATAACTCTGGAAACACTAGCCAGAGCAAATAGACAATAGAAAGAAATAAAAGGAATAAAGATAGGAAAGGAAGAAGTTAAATTATCATTATTTGCAGATGACATGATACTCTATGTAGGAGACCCCAAAAACTCCACCAAAAGATTTCTAGATTTAAGAACCCAATTCAGTAGTGTAGCTGGATGCAAAGTCAACATTCAAAAATCAATAGTCTTCCTGTACACAAATAACAAACTCACTGAGAGAGAAATTAGGGAAACGACATCTTTCACAATAATATCAAAAAATAAAATACCTAGGAATAAATCTAACAAAGGGAGTAAAAGATCTTTATATTGAAAATTACTGTACTCTGAAAAAGGAGATCAAAGAGGATAGCAGAAAATCGAAACATAAGCCTTCCTTGTGGATAGGAAGAAACAACATAGTGAAGATGGCTATGTTCCTAAAATTGGTATACAGTTTTAATGCAATCCAAATTTTTAAAAAAACATTAGCATATCTCACAGAACTAGAGAAAACATTCCTAAAATTCAGTGGAACCAAAATAAACCTACAATAGCAAAAACAATTCTGGACAACAAAGGCAAGGCAGGAGGCATCACATTCCTTGACTTGAAATTATACTACAGAGCAGCTGTGATAAAAACAGCATGGTACTGGTAAAAAAAAGACCTGAGGATCAATGAACAGATTGAAAGATGTAGAAACAATTCCAAACACACTCAGCCACCCTTATCTTTGACAAAGGGGCCAAACAACTTCACTGGAAGTAATGTAACCTCCTTATTAAATGGTGCTGGGAAAACTGGCTTTCTGCATCCTGAAGACTAAAACTAGACCCTTGTCTCTCACCGTGCACTGAACTAAAATCAAAATAGATCAAAGATTTAAATATTAAAACAGAAATACTAAATCTACTGGAAGAGAAGATAGGTAGAACTCTTTACGACATAGATGTAGGCAAAGACTTTATGAACAAAACCCCAATTGCATGGGAAATATCACAAAGAATCAACAGCTAGCATCTCATCTTATTTAAAAGCTATTGTACAGCAAATGAAATCACCAACAGAATGAAGAGACAAACCCACAAAGTGGGAAAAAGTTTTAGCCAGTGGCTCCTCAGACAAAGGACTAATATCTAGAACATGTAAAGAACTGAAAAAATCAGATCCCTCCAAATTTAAAGACTGAATCAAAAAAAGGGATCTTAGATGAATACACACTTCTCAGATGAAGAAGTACAAATGGCAAATAAATATATGAAAAAATGTTCAGCATCACTGATCATCCGAAAGATGGAAATTAAAAGAACGGTGAGATTTCACCTCACCCCCAAAAGAATGGCTGCTATCAAGAAATCAACCAACAACAAATGCTGTGGGGGCTGTGTGGAAAAAGGAACCCTGCTCCATTGTTGGTCAGAGTGTAGACTGGTGCAAGCACTGTGGAAATCAGTATGGAGATACCTCAAAAAACTAGGATTAGAGGTCCCATTTGACCCAGCAATTGCCCTTCTGGGTATCTTCTCAAAAGAATTAAAAGCATCATACCACAGCAATATATGTGCACCCATGTTTATAGTGGCACAGTTTGTCATAGCTAAATCTTGGAAACAGCCCAAATGCCCATCAACTAATGAATGGATAAAAAAGATGTGTTTTTTTAATATAACAGAGTTCTACTCAGCCACAAAGGATAAATTTGAGACATTTTTAGGTAAATGGATAACCCTTAGACCATACTCTTAAGTGAAGTAATATTATCTTTTAGGTTTTCTTTTTTTAAATTTTTTTGGTACTGGGAATCAAACTCAGGACCTTGTGTCTGTGAGGCAGGTGGTGGCACCATTGAGCTAAATTCCTGGCCCTCTTTTAGGTTTTCTAAGTAAGTATACAGTTGATGTGAAAATGTTGATTTTTTTCTGAATGCACAATGCATATTAAGTATCTAATATTTTTATTGATTTTTATGTTCTTGTTAACTACACATTGCAGAATATAATACGAAACTACTGACAAAACAGCAAGACCAGCAAGATATCGAGGATGTCCCACAAAAAGGCCAGGAAAGCAAAACACATGTGCTGTCAATGTAAGTGATAGGTGTGCACGGAATGTGATGCTGTCATGTGCGAAGACTGCCTTGGATGTGAAAATTGAAGCAAATATTATTTTTGTTATACAGTTCTATTGGTGTTTTTATTGTAGTTAATATACGAATCTATTTGCGTTGGTTTTTTTTTGGTACTGTGAATCGAACCTAGGGCCTCACACTTGCCAAGCAGGCACTGTGCTGCTGAGCTACATCCCTAGCTGTTTTTGTTTTTTAGATTTTTTACAACAAAAAACACTTGATGTTGAAAATTTTGATGCTTTTTAAATTTTATAATTTTTTTTTGTTTTTTTTTTTGGTACTGGGGATCGAACTCCGGTCCCTGCACTTGTGACGCAGACAGTGGAACCACTGAGCTAAATCTCTGGCCCATTTTAATAATTTTTTGATGTTCTGTTCCTGTTAAGTACTCATTGTTTAATACTGTAAAACTCATAAAATTAAAAAAATCAAAAAGTTCTAGTATGTATGTTATGTTTTATGTTAAAATGATATTTTTTCCAAGGGAAGAATACTGAAAACATAGGTTTAGGGATAAATACAAACACTCTGATCAAATAAATGACTTATAATATGTAAATAAAAAGGATGCACATAATCTTTTATATGTGACTTTACAAAATTTTGAAGACGTTCTGTTAAGATGGTTCTGCTGTTTTTGGTCCTTCCTGCAGTGTGGAAGATTCTTCCATCTGAGGAGATGTAGTGACTATGTCTAGATTTGCTCAGCTCCTGACCACATGGGAGACAAAGAGTCATGTGCACATTTTAAGAAAGTGGTCATGTTTCATCAGTCTAATATGCTCACATCTCTCTTTACAAAGTATAGTTTCTGGTTCATTTGGAGTTGCAACTAGACCATTAAACTCAACAAGGGGAATACAATATACTACAAAGGTTTGGCTGAAGGAGGAGAATTGTTTTTGAGAGACATGTGTAAAACTCTGGTGTGCCAACATTATCATACTTAGCACTTTCCTAACGTTATTTTTGGAGTGTTCCTTTTGTACCCTGTCAAGAATCATTTTATATAATTTTGTGGAAAAATAATTTCACTATTATGATTAGGGTTGTCTGAGGCCCAATGTCACCTTGCCCTTATGTGAAAACATAACTCCATGTACCTCTGATCACAATCTGAGGCCTCAATGATCCCGTGATGCTGTGACACTCAAGGACAAGATTACATTTTCTGAAGACATCCTGGTTCTTTGAGAACTGAGTAGTAATATAAAAGAAAGGTTTCACCTGGGGGAAGGACAAATTCCTCATTAAGTGCTATCTCGTCCCACCTACTATTGTAAGAATGCTTTGCCCTTCTCACCATCCTCATTAACCTAAGATCCTCATCAACATAAGATTACCACTGCCCTCTGAGTCACCAGATACTCCCTCTAATTATTGTGTGTACCCAATAAATAGTGGCTAGCTCAGAGTGTCTTTGTCTTTCCCCACTCTGGCACTGACCTTCCAGCCCCCCATGTACTTCAAAATTATGTCTCTATCATCTTTCTTTCTTTAGCCCTCACAGTCCCCCTCTTTAGACAGATCAGAGGACTGATCAGACTCTGAAACACCCTGAGTAGCTTAGACTCACCTTGTCACTTGTCAACTGGAAGGAGGCCAGAATAGCAGAAGTGTGTGCTCTGCAGGCTGTGCCACCAACCTAGTTTCCTCTTTACTCAGGGCCCACGCTTGTCCCTTTAGACTCATCCCCTAGCAGAACTCAGTCTGCTTTGTTTTTCTGCGATTCCTGAAACACTCAGAAGAGGGTGCTCATGATTCTGATCACAGTTCTGCTCAGATGGGAAGCACCTGTCCCTGCTGTGTGGGTAGATGTCAGGATAGTAGGGCGAGTGCAAATGCTAGTAAAGCTCATGCTTTCCCTTAAGTTACCTGCACAATTCTACAGTTAGTAGCTCATTTTTATTAATTGTACTGAGATTATGAACAATCTGAATACAGCTGTATTTAAGCATTTTTATTTAAGGAGAAGTTAAACTTTCAAAGATCCTATCACTGCTGCATGTACCGTTAGATCCAGTCAGAAACTTCTGGAATCTTACGCTAAGGCTCCTTTGAGCAAACTAATAATCCATGCAAGCAGATTTAGCAGTGCTCGCAGATGCTTGGGCTGTCTCTTCATAAAGCATATTACTCATTACACCCCCTGGAAGCCAGGGATCACTTAAGTTTTACCCATTGAAAATTTAGAGGGGAATGATCCCGGGCACTGTGAAGCAACATGCTGCTGAGCTTTGAACCACAAAGGACCCCAGACCACACTCCCTACCCCACCTTCAGGCCAAATGTGCCAACTTCCAGAGAGCTCTTCAATGTTAGGGTTGTCCTCTGTAGTGTCTACAAAGAACTTTTGTTCCACGCTTACATGTTTTATTTTTCCATTTACATAAGTGTCTCATCCTGAGAGTATAATCAGAAAATCATGTTTACAACAAAATAATTGTTTTCCAGAACTCTAATGTCCTCATTTTACCAAATGAAAGTCTGAACAAATATTCTCAGAATCTAGTATTCAGGGTTCTATATAGTAAAAGAAGTTGTATACAAAGTACATTTAATATATTGAATTTATTTGTACATATGCATAGTATGATATTTGTGTATGGAATCTGTGCTTTATTCCTATTTTTTCCAGCTCGTTGACATTAACGATGTTGTTATAGAAATACAGATGGTTGCTTCTACAGGAAGATAATTGTAAAAATAAAACCTGAAACAAAGAAGCAAATATGATAAGAGAACAAGAAAAATTCATCCCACAACTGGAAGGCAATGCTAAGAAGACCAATTTAAGGCTAGCTGGAGTTAGAGAGAAACTACAAGAAAGCACACATGGAATAAAAAATCTGTTTACAGAAATCATAATAGAAAACTTTCCAAGTATGACAAAAACTTCAATATACAGGTAAGCAAGGCTTACAAAATATCAACCAACTACAGTGAAAAAAGAAGCTCCTCATGACACATCTTAGTCAAAATTCCAGATTTCAAAAAAAAAGACAGAATCTTAGAAGCTGTCAGAGAAAAGTAGAAAATCACATATTAATGTAAACCCATTAGTATCACAGCAAAATTCTCAGCCAAACTTCAAATGGCAGGAGAGCCTAGAATGAAGTATTTCAAACCCTAAATGCAACCAAATCTCAACCCAGATGAACATGCCCTGCAAAATTTCCTTTGAAAATAGATGGAGAAATAAGGACCAACATATACCAAACCAACACTCCAGAAAAAATTCAAGGATATCCTAGAGAGAGAAAATGAAGCCAACAAAGACAAAACTTCAGATGGAATGAATACATCAAGTAAGGTGTATAGATAAAAAAATAAAAATGAAGGAGTCATCAACACAAAAAGAACACAATCTCAGGAATAAATCAACACCTTTCAGTAATAACTCTCAAAGTTAATGGCCTCAATTCTCTTTTAAAAGAAAAAGATTCACAGATGGGATCAAAAAGCAGAATCCAACAGTCTATTGCATTCCCTAAAAGATATTCATAGGCTAAAAATTGAAGGATGGAAAACAATATTTTATGCATCAGGACCCCAAAATAAAGCAGCAGTAGAAATGTTATGCTCAAATAAAGCAAACTTCAAGCTAAAACTAATAAGAAGACAAAAATAAGTTCCCTACGTACTGGTTAAGGGAAAAATTCAATGGAAAGAGATAACAGTTGTAAATATATATGCATCAAACACTGGAGCACCTATCTTAATAAACAAATACTGCTGGACATGACAAATCAAACACCAACACAATTATAAAGGGTGACTAAAATACTGCACTTTCAAAAAGAGGCAGATCAATTAAACAAAAAATCATTAAGAAATATGAGTTGAACTATGTCTTTGAACAAATGAACTTTAGATATCTACAGTGTTCTACCCTACTACAAGTGAATATACATTCTTCTCAGCAGCACATAGAACTTTCTCCAAAATAAATCATATACTAGTCCACAAAATAAGCTTAAATAAATACCAAAGAATTGAAATCAGTCCATGTTTATTATCAGACCATTGTTCATTGAAACTAGAAATCAGTCACAGAAGAAACCACAGAAAATTCATAAACACTTGGAACCCACATAATATACTCCTAAACATAAAATGGGTCACAGAAGATATCAAGAAAGAAATTAAACAATTTCTGGAAGCAAATGATAATGCTAGTACAACACACCAGAATTTAAGGAATACAATGAAAGCAGTCCTAAGTGGGAAGCATATTACAATCAATGCTCAAGTTAAGAAAACAGCAAGTTCAAATAAATAGCCTGAAGATTAACCTTAACTATCTTAAGATACTTGAAAAACAACAACAATCCAAACCCAAACCAAATTTGAGGATGGAAATCATAAAGATCCAAGCAAAAATTAATTAAATTGAGACTAAAGAAATACAAAAGATAAAAACAATTGGGAGATGGTTCAGTGAAAGAACAAATAAAATAGATACACCCTTACTTAAACTTTCTGAAAGAGAGAGAGAGAGAGAGAGAGAGAGAGAGAGAGAGAGAGAGAATGCACGATTAGAAATCAAAAAGGCAAAATCATGATGGACACCACTGAAATCCAGGAGATAGTAAGTACTATGAAAAATTGTACTCCAACAAATTGGAAAATCTTGAAAAGATGAACAAATTATAATAGAACTCACAAGAATTATCAAAATTAGAGAGAAGCCTTGACCCACCCACTGAGGATGCCAGCACATTTGGGGACCCACCTGAGAGGAGAGAGCCTTGCCCTACCCCTGCTTCCAACATTCATGCCTTGAAGGCCCCAGGGAGAGGAGAGAGGCCCCATTCACCCCCCTGCAGACATTGGAACCTGGTGTGTCTCATGGGTGAGGAGACAGGCCCTCCCCCACTGCTACTGTAGACAGTGGTAAGTTGTGGGCCCCCTGAGAGAGGAGAGAGGCTTTGCCACACCCAAAGACCAACAGTGGAGCCTCATGGACCCTTCAGGAGAGGAGAGAGGCTACACCACCCCCACCGAGGACAGTGGAACCTTGTGCAACCTCCAGGTGAGGAAAGAGACCCCATTCTGCCCCTGCTTTAGATACCAGTGCATGGTGGGCCCTGTGAGAGAGGAGAGCAGGCCCACCCTGTCCCCATTACTGACATGAGTCCTGTGTATCCTGCAGATGAGGAGAGAGGTCCTACCCTGAAGAGCCATCTTCACCCCATGGGATAGGAGACAGTCCTTGCCCCACCCACCAAACACTGTACTTGCCTCGTGACACAGGGCAGCAGAGATGACAACCAAAAGACTGATCTCACTGAAGGTGATACTGAGACTCAGAAGGAGAGTTACACTCCAGAACTGAAGTTGTACCCTGTCACAGAGACTGGGTGAAAGACAGCCTTGGCAGACAGACTTGGAGAGGGTGGGAGCTAGACAGAGATGTACTGAGATCCCCTGAGAATCTCAAGCTCAGGCCATGAAGATCACAAGGGCCTGTATTCTGGTGGGAGGCAAGGTTTGGTGGGTGTAACCTTTACAGGGGCTGAATATGAAGGTGGAATTTAGTTCACTGATGTGCTTGAGCTTTTGCACCACTACCTATATGCAGCAGAAACTAGTGATCTGATTTACTATAGGTCACTATGTGGGTTGCCAAATCGTCTACACTAAAATCATAGATTTGTTTGCTTATTTCCAAAGAACTAAGTCCCAGGCCAAAAAACTGCAAAAACCCAGCACATAAAACAAATTTTAAATATAGAAACATGAGAAAATAAGACAACAAAATGCCTCTAAAACCTGCCAAATCCCCCAAAGCCAATCCAGGAGCATCAAGGGGGAGAAAATCATGAGACACAGCAAAAACATCTGAAATGATATCAATGGAGGTAACAGTTTAATAAGGTGTTTGGTGAATTGAAAGAAGGTATAACTAAACAGATAATGACCCAAATGAAACAAATGTTCACTGAGTCTAGAGAAGACACTAATAAAAATCTAGTGAAGTTAAAGAAATAGATGCAAAACATGAGTGCTTAGCATAGTAAAAAACGGGAGTCCATAAAAAGTTCAAAATAAAAATCCAGGAAATTAAAAATATGATTGAAAGTATAGGCAACAGAAGCAACCACTGTGAGGACAGAGTTTCAGTAATCCCTTAATGAATGATACCCTAAAGAAGACAACAGAACATGAAAAATGAACCAACTGCTGCTAGATGACAAAAAAGAATAATGTAAGAATAATTTGAATTAGTGAAAAATTGGAAGAGAGCACAAAGGGCTTTAAATGCCTGTTTATAGAAGTAATACCAGAAAACTTTCCAGATGTTGAAAAAAATTAACATACAGATAAGTGTGGCACATAGCACCCTGAATAGCCATGATCATAAATAAATCTCTCTATTCCACAAAATAATGAAAATACCAGAAATCCAATAAAAAATCAGAATATTGGTAAGTGTTAGAGAAAAACAATGAATTATCTATAAAGGAAAACCCATCAGAATTACAACAGATGTCTCAACACAAACTAAAATCAAGGAAAGCTTGGAATGAAGTGTTTCAAGCCATAAAAGAAAACAACTTCCAACTCAGATAGATATAACCTACAAAATTATCTTCCAAAGTTGATGAGAAATAAGATCTTTCCATGATAAAGAGCACCTAGTGAAATTCATGACTACTAAACCAACACTCCAAAAAATTCTCAAGAACATCCTAGAAAGAGACAACATTGGGCTGGGGATTTAGCTCAGTGGTGCAGCACCTGTCTTGCCAGTGCAAGGTCCTGAGTTTGATCCCTGGTACTGAAAAGAAAAAAAAGAGAGAGAGACAATGTTCCTAATAATGCCAAATTGTCCAATAAATGAATGCATGAAAAAAGTAAAAGAGCAACAAATAAATAATGCAATGACAGGATAAGTCCGAACTCTTCAATTGTAACTATTAATGTAAATGGATTCAATTAGCCAAACAAAAGATACAGATTGTCAGGATGGATAAAGAAACAAATCAAAGGTATGCTGTATACAAGAAACACATTCAGCACAAAAAGAAATTCATAAACTACCAAAGGATGGAAAAAAAATTCATGCAATGGGAACCTGAAAATATGCAGGAGAGGCTATCTTATTCTGCAATGAATTCAACTTTAAGCCAAAGCTGATCAAAAGAGAGAAAGAAGGACATTATTTATTGGTTAGCAGAACTGTTGAACAGGAAAAGTTAACAACTGTAAACATATATGCACCAAACCATGGTGTATCCAACCTCATAAAACAAACACTAATGGACTTAAAAGGTCAGATAAACCTCAATACAATCACAATGGGTGACTTTAATACCCCACTATCACAAATAGATCAACTAAACAAAAAAATCAACAAAGAAATATCAGAGTTGAACCAAACATTTGAACAAACAGATATCGACAGATTGTTCCACCCAACAACAGAATAAACATTTTTCATCCATATATAGTACTTTCTCCAAAGTAGACCACATACTATAATAAAGTATGCTTAAGGCAATTCAAAAGAATCAAATTTTACCATACATATTCTCAAATCACACTGCAATGAAACTAGAAATCAAGAGCAAAAGAAACTACATAAACTATGCACATGTACAGAAATTAAGCATCACACTCAAGGATAATCAATGGTCACAGGAGAAATTAAGGAAGAAATAAGACAGTTATTAGAATTAAATGATAATACTAGTAACATACCAGAATTTATGGGACACAGTAAAAGCAGTCCTGAGAGAAGTTTATACCAGTGAATGACCACATCAGAAAAAAATAGAATGAGCCCAAATAAAGAACCTAATGATGCATCTCAAGGTCTTAGAAAAACAAAGACAATCCAAATCTAGAGCTTGTACAAGGAAGGAAATTATAAAGATTAGAGCAGAAATTAAATAAATGGAGGCCAAAAAATACAAAAGAAAAGAAAATATTAATGAATATAAGAATTGGTATTTGCAAGGATAAAAAAAATCAACAAGACCTCAGGAAATGTTACCAAGAAAGGAAAGACAAGACAAATTAATTCAATTAGAAATGAAAAATGTGAAATCACAATGAACACTGCCAAAATTCAGAAAATTTTTAGTGACTACTTCATAAAACTATATGCCAAGAAATTGGAGAACTCAGAAGTAATGGAGAGATTCCTAGATACACAACAATTATCAAAACTTGAATCAAGAAGACTTAAAACTCATGCATAATCCAATAACAGGCAGTGAAATTGAAGCACTAATTTAAACAAAAAACTACGAACTAAGAAAAGCCAAGGACCTGATGAATTCTACAAGAACTTCGGGGAAGGTCTAACACAAAAACTCCTCAAACTATTTATTGAAATTGAGAGGGAAGATGTACTCCCAAAAATCATTCGTGGAAACTAGTATTACCCTGATTACAAAACCAGACAAGCAGCCACCTGAAAAAGACAACTACAGGCCCATCTCTCTAATGAATATAGATGCAAAATTTCTCAAAAAATACTGGCAAACAGAATGCAACAAATCATCAGAAAGATCACACACCATGACCAAGTAGGCTTCATCCCAGGGTATGCAAAGATGGTTCAACATATGCAAATCAGTAAATAAAATTCACCACATAAAAAGAAGCAAAGACAGAAATCATACAATCATCTCAATAGACACAGAAAAGCTTTTGATAAAACCCAATATCCAGTCAGGATAAAAACGTAGAGGAAGGTATAAAAGGGCCGTATTTCAATATGATAAAAAAAAGCCATTCAGGATCAACATACTACCAACATTATATTAAAAGAGGAAAAAACCAACAGCTTTCCCTCTAAAATCAAGAACAGCTGAAGTCATTGGTATAGGCAAAAAATCTGAATAGAACTCCAAATGCATAAGAATAACAATAAGAATTTATAAATTGTAGTATATCAAATTTAAAAATTTCTATACAGTAAAGGAAACAATCAACAGAGTGAAGAGACAACCTGTAGAATGGGAAAAATCTGCCTGCTATTCCAGAGACAGAGGATTAATTTCTAAAATATATATAGAATGCAAAGAAATTAGACACTCCCCAATAAAAAACTCAATCTAAAAAATGGGCAACCAAAATGAATAGACACTTCTCAGAAGGATTACAAATGATAAATAAAATTTTAAAATGTTCAACCTCTCTGGCCATTATGGAAATATAAATTAGAACAATGGAAATATTTCATTTTACAATTGAAAGAATGGCAATTATCAAGAAATCAAATAATAACAAATGCTGGTGTGGCTGTGATGAAAAGGAAACCTTTACATTGTTAATGGGAATGTGAAATTATATAACTACTTTGGAAATCAGTATGGAGATCTCTCAAAAAACTAAGAGTAGAAATTCCATTTTACCCAGCTATTTCCCTTCCAGGTATCTTCCCAAAAGAGCTACAGACATCATATTACAGTGATACATGGATACTCATGTTTATAGCAGCAAAATTCATAATAGCTAAATTTTTGAAGCAGCATACTGTAGTATGTCCATCAACAGATGAATAGATAAAGAAAGTGTGGGATCTATACATAGAATACTACTTGACTATAAAGGTGAATACATTTGAGACATTTGTCAAAAAATGGATACACCTTGAAAATATAATTTTAAGGAAATAAATCAAACACACAAGCTTAAATAGAGTATAGTGTCTCTCATTTGCATAATCCAAAGGACACATAAAGAACAAATAAAAACTTGATAAAAGAAAACAGGGAGATAGATCTCCTGCAAATAGGAAGGTAATCAAGAGCCTGAGGGGAGGTAAAGAGGGAGGAGAAAGGGATGTCACTGGATTTAAGACATGTCATGCAATTATTCACAATTGAATGCATTTTTTTTTCATTAAGTTTATTGGTACATTTTAGGTATAAAATACAGTTACATTCATCATTGGGATCTTGTACCTTTATACGATGTATCTTGGTTTTTATTTTGAATTCATTCTTTATGTCACAAACATGAGCTAAAATAATAATAATAATAATACCAACAATAATAATAGTAATGATAATAATAGTGAAATGGAGAAGGGGATCTAGAGATGGAAGGAGAGGTATTTAGGGAGGGAAATGGGAATGAAAAGAATCAAGATATGGGAAGATCCAACATGGCTGAATAGAGGAAGAATTACGGCACAGAGACTCAGCGAAGATCAGCCACAAACATCGATAATGTGAAACAAAAAAAATCAATTTGAAAGAAGAGACTTCTAGATCAAACAAAACATAGGAGTTTAAAAGAGGTGAAGCAGTCCAATGGGACTGCCCACAAGGCCTCAGCATGAGCCCAACATAGGAACTGCCATTTTGAGAAGTTTCCAAATAGCTGGTGGGATCCAAGCCCCACAGTATAGACTTGGGTTATATAGGCCCTTTGCCTCATCTTTCTCTCTCCAAACAGAGGACACTGCAGCACTGGCACACGCCCACCTGCCTACTCATTCTCAGATGCTGAGCAGATAAACAAGCAACCACTGCTTGCACTGGGAGTCTTCAATATAGGACCATGAGCACACCTGAGTCACTTCTGGAAGCCTGCAGTTTATCACAAGCAAACTGGGATATTCATATGGTACACAGACCTAAAACAGTTTGAGTTCATACTCAGCACCTCAAGCTCACTTGAACCTACACTGAGCTCTCATTTCCCTACTCCAATCTTAGACCTGCTAGAGTCCCTGTATGTCATGTAACACCATTCCCTGGACAACTGGGGTTTACATGGGGATGTTCCAAGCACCTTTAGCAAAGCATAGTCTCCATGCTTCATTCAGCCAGAGCCCTGGACACAGTCTCTGTCTAACACAGTAGGCCAGTCTTCTGCCTCATTAAGCAGCAAGGGTTAATGGCTGCCTATTCTGTCTGGTACTGTGGACACCAATAGGACACCAGCCAGCACTCTATAGCATCACTGGGCTTGTAGAAATCTGCCCACATTAGCCCTGGGCTGATTTGTTTCTCCTCTGAGCATCCATAGGACTGAAAGTCAGGTCTGAGAGAGCACAAGAGACTCCACATATTAGGAACCTGTCCTACAGACACTGAAAAATATATCAAGTAACCACTGTTTTGTTTTGTTTTTTTTTAATTTTATTTTATTGGTACATTTTAGGTATAAAATATAATAATATTCATCATTGGAAATGTGCACCGTTACATAATCTCTCTTGGTTCTTATTTTTCCGCCTACCGCTGCCCTGCCTTCAACCCCTCCATCCCTCCCTATTTACAAAGACTTTGTTTCCATTTTTTTCATTTTCTCATATTAATTCCATTCCCTTCTTTCCTTTACCCTACCCCTCCTACTTCCCCTTCCCCTTTGCCCC
>NW_004624909.1:1192188-1203465 GCF_000247695.1 Heterocephalus glaber
GAGAAATGTAATTGTGTTGTATATCTACAATGTACCAATAAAAGAATTTAATAAAAGCAAAGATGTAATTCAACACACCCAATTTGCCTAAAGCAAGCCCAGAGGGCATGGAGGTGAAAGAAGTCAAAATCCTCCTAGCTGAATTTTATGAAGTGGTATCAGCAGAAGTAACAAAGCAGATGAATAAGTCCTTAGACAAAAACAAAACAGAAATAGTCGCACAGGTAATTAAAGAGATGTTAATCATAATGAAGGAAATGGCTAGTGAATCTAGAGTAGATACAGATAAAAAAATAAAGAAGGAATGAAAGGGGAGAAATCATTATAGATCCTGTAGAAATCCAGAAGATCATCAGTACCTACTTTGAAAACTTGTACTCAAAATGAAACATTCAGAAGAAATGGGTTGATTCCTACATACTTATGAAATACTAAAGCTGAATCAAGAAGATATAAAAATTCTAAACAATCCAATATCAGTCAATGAAATGAAAGAATTAATAAAAGAACTAACAAGAAAGAAAAGCCCAAGTCCTGATGGATTCACTGCTGAATCCTACAAGGAGTTTAGAGGAGATTTAATGCCACTACTCCTCAAACTCTTTAATGAAATTTAAAGGGAAGCAATATTCCTAAATTCATTCCTGGAAGCAAGCATTATCCTGATACCAAAACCAAAGAAGGACCCAAGCTAAAAGAGAACTACAGGCCAATATTTTTAACGAATATAGATGCAAAAACCCTCAATATGATGCTGGCAAACAGAATGCAGCAACTTATCAAGAAGATTACACACCATGACCAAATAGGATCCATACCAGTGATACAAGGAATGTTCAACATATGCAAGTCAATAATTGGAATACACCACATTAAAAGAATCAAGAAAAAAAAGCACATGATCATCTCAATAGATTCAGAAAAAGCATTTGATAAAGTCCAATACATATTCATGATAAAACCCTAGAAATTTCTATAGAAGGTCTTTATCTCAACCTGATAAAAGACATCTATGATAAACATCTAATTTCCTCTGTGTCTTCTCATTTCAATGGAGGAGGGTGCTGCTGATGCCGGGGAGGCTCACCTCCTCGGCACTGGAGCTGGCTCTGGTTCTTGGCACTGGGGGCACTGGTAAGGCTGCTGGGACAGCTCACCTCCTTGGCACTGCAGGTGGCTCTACTCCTCTGTACTGGGGGTGGAGGTACGGCCGCCCAGAAGGCTCCTTCTTGGTGCTGGGGGTGGCTCTGCTCCTCTGTGCTGGGTTTGGTGGTATGGCTGCCCAGAATGCTCACCTCCTTGGCTGGGGTGATGTCTCCTAACAGTACTTTGATCACTTCTTGTACATTTTGTGTTTAGGTAAGGAAAGTCTCAACCTATCCTGAGAAGGTCCAGGTGAATACCAACATATATTGATAGCCTCTCACCTGAGGCAGTTCAGAGAAATCCATAACCAACTTTTGATAAGGGGTAGTACCCATTTCCTGAATACCAGGGGGCCAAGTGGGCCTTTATCTCGGGTTGTTTTCAGCATAGGTTAACATTGCTCACATATAACTTGGGGGGATGGCAGTGACTCACCCCACATAGAAATGATGGCCTAGCAACATCTCTAGTGCTGTTTTTTTCCTTATGCGACCCTTGATAGATGTGTTTTACAAACCTAATGCCAAGCACTTCAGGGATGGCCAATCTCCCATCAGCAAACTTCCATCATCCCTCCTTTACATAACCTCTAGCTTTTTGGGCAAGCCAGGCTTTTTCATTTGGAGAGTAGTTTGAGGTCTCCAGGACAGGAGGCTTTGGAATAAAGGACAGGAATGTGGGGCAGTCATAGTGCCCTGATTTGCTTTTCTGTCTGTATTTTGGTTTTCTCTGGCTTCTAATGTTCCTATCCATTGGTGCCCCTTGCAGTGTATAACAGCCAGTTTATTTGGGGCCCATACTACATCCAGCAGCTATTAAATTTCCTCTTTGTACTTTTTCCCCCAGCAATCAAGACTCCTCTTTCCCTATATATAGGCCCATGTGTTTGCAAGGCTGCAAAAGCATATTTAGAATCAGTATAGATGTTAGCTTTCTTGTCTTTTGCTAGCAAAAGAGCCCATGTCAAGACTATTAGCTCTACTTTCTGAGGCAAGGTTCTGGTAGGTAAAAGATGGACTTCTACCACGGAGTCCAATGTCATCACCATATATCCTACTCAATGAGCCCCTTCTGGCACAAAACTACTCACATCTGTGAAATATTTAACATCTGGGTCTCTGAGAGGGCAATCTGTGAGTTCTCCCCAGCTTGAGAATACTTTGTCCATGGCTTCTACACAGTCATGAAAGGGGGCTTCTGGTTCGACTGGGAGCAGGATAGCTGGATTAATAGTGTTTACTGTCTCTAGAGTTATGTGGAGATTTTCATATAGGAGCCCTTGATATTGAGTCATCCTTAGATTTGATAATCAGTGGTGCCCTTTCTGGTCCATTAAGGATATAAATGAGTGTGGTACTCAAATGGTCAGTTGTTCCAAGGTCAGCCTGTCAGCTTCCTGCATCAGCAGGGCAGTGGCAGCAAGTGCCCTGAAGCATGGAGGCTATCTCAGGGCCAGAGTCTGTTTTGACAAGTATGCTACCAGACATACTTGGCATCAGAGGAGCCCATGACCTAGGTTAAGACTCCTGTGGCTATTCCCTTTTGTTCATGGACATATAGGAAGAAAGGCTTGGTTATATCTGGAAGTTCTAAGGCTAAGGCCTGAGTCAAGATTTTTTGATTTGTTTAAATGCTCTCTCCTGGTCAGCTTCCCAGAGGAGAACCTTCTTTCCTGCCCCCTTTGTGGCTTGATCTAGGAGCTTAGCCATGAGTGAGAAATTTGGGATCCAGATATGAAAGAATCCCATTGCCCCCAGAAACTCTCTTATTTGGGACAAGGTGGTTGGGTTGGGAGGACACAGACAGCTTGCTTCCACTCTATGCCTAGTTGGTGCTCTCCTTGGGCCACTATGAACCCCAGATATTTGACCTCTTATTGACAAATTTGTGCCTTTTTCATGGATACCTTATATTTAGCCCTCCAAAGTAAATGAAGGAGGTCTTTAGTTCCTTGGTGGCAGTCCTCTCTGGTTGGGGTTGCTAAAAGTAGGTCTTCTACATACTGCAGCATGGTGCGGTTGTCCCCTGGTGTGATGAAAACTTTGAGGTCTGTGGCCAGAACCTCTCCAAAGATTATGGGAGAGTTTTTGAACCCTTGGGGAAGCCCAGTCCAGGTTAGCTGTTCTTTTATGCCTGTAATAGGATTCTCTCATCAAAATACAAAGACGGGCTTACTGACCAGTGTGAGGCACAAACAGTAAAAAAGCACCCTCTAAATCTAAGCACTTAAAGCAGGCAGCAATTGCCAGGATAAGTCCTATCAATGTGTACAGATTTTGTACCATTGGGTGTATGGTTTCTGTGGCCTGATTTGTAACATGCAAGTCCTGTACTGGTCTTGTAGTATTACTTCCTGGTTTGTATACTGGCAAAAGCAGGGTGTTCCAAGATGACCAGCATCTGTCAAGATTCCTTGTTTTAGGAGCTGCTTTAAAAGTCCCTGAATGCCTTGTATGGCTTCCTGGGAGAGGGGATATTGGAAGATTCAAACCAAAATTGTCCCTGGTTTTAGTTCCACAATCACTGGTGTTTGATTTACAGCCAACCCAGGTGAATTATCTTCAGCCCATACCCCAGGAATCTTATATGCCAGCCCATATGGTTCATTTGTTCCCAGTTGTGGTAGCTTATCTAAATAGTCTCCATTCCTCATCTTGTGGGATGGATAGGGTCAATACCGTGGTCTCTGGGTAAGTCAAACTTAAAGTCTTTTTCTGTGGCCCAAAGGCAACTTGGGCTTGTAACTTGTGGAGTAAGTCTCTTTCCAGCAGGGGAACTGGGCAGTTTGAAAGATACAGGAACTCATATTGGTTCTCCTTTTTCCCTTGGACATATCTCTTAGACCAGAAAAATGGCCTCTTTTCTGGGACCTCAGTGGCTCCAACAATAGTCACGTGATTTTTGGATAACAGCCTAGTGGGCTGTGTTACTACCGAGTGCTCAGCTCTACTATTTACCAGAAAGTCCAATTGGCCCCCTACTTTCATGGTGACCATGGGCTCCTGGGGGCCTAAGGAGGTGGAGCCTGGTCTTTCCTAGTCCTCATAACCGTCAGTTCCTGGCAGTCCAATGAGGCTAGTATCTGGTTCCTCCCAGAGGTGATAGTCTTTTGTAGACAGCCTCCTAGTCTTGGAATTTTTAGCATCTCTGTCATCATTTTCTGGACACTTGTTTTTCCAGTGCCCATACTTTTCACATTGTGCACATTGATCCCAACATAGATTTAGTCAACTGGTAGATCCTGCTTGGTTTGACTCCTGTTTTGCCCATATGCACGCCCCCATCCCTTAGTGATCTGTCTTTTATTCCCATGAGCACTGCTACCAAAAGATCTGCTTTCTTTTTGAGCCTCTAGTCAGCCTCCTGTTTTGTTACCCGGTCATTGTTAAGGTACACTTTGGTGGCCACCTCTAAAAGTTGGGTTTCATTTATACCAGCAGAACCCTCTAACCTCTGTAATTTATGCCTGATGTCTCCCTGAGCCTGACCCACAAAGGCTGCATTTACCAAGTGCTAATTTTCAGTGACCTCAGAGTTAAAGACTGTGTAGATCCAGAATGCTTCACAGAGCCTCTTATAAAACTGGCTAGGACTTTCATCAGTTCCCTGGAATGTTTCTGAGATCTTTACCATATTAATTGCTCTCTTTCAGCCCTCCTTTAGACCTTCCAAGAGGGCCTCTCAGTACCTCTGCAATAGTTGCAATTGATCTATATTACTTGGATCCCAATGTGGATCTTCCTTGGGAAAATGGTTTTGTGCATATGCTTGCATATTTATTACACCTGTATGGGCATTGTTTTTTAACCAGTGGTGGGAGCTTGGGTTATTCTCTGGTGCTCTTCAGTGTTAAACAGTATCAGGAGAATTCTGGCCAGGTTGGATTGTGGATCTGGAAGATGGATTGCATCAAATCTATAAGGGCTTGGGGCTTCTCCATATAGAAGGGGATATGAGATTTCCAATCTAGGTCAGTGGTTTAGAAGGGCTGGTAGACAAAGGTCCATTGTCCCCCTTGGATTTGGTCACTCATATAATAATAAATAGGTGCCCTGGACATTCTCTGTCTCCAGTTATCACCCTATGTACACGCCCAATCATTCCCCTGTCAATTGTCCCCTTGGTTGACCACCTAACATCAAAGGAAGGCCAATCTATTTCATAAAGAGTTATCAACTTCTGGGGAGTCAACTTTACTCCATACCCCCCCTGTATAGCCTCTTTTAAAGTTCTTTAACATACATTCTACTGGGGTGAGTTTCAACACTTTCCCTCCCATATCTACTCTGCTGCAACGCAAATCACTTTCACAAGCACTTTTGCTACAGGTTGGTCAGACTGTCCCCTCCCAGGAGGCTTTAGACAGAACAACTTGAACTCCACCAAACTAACAAGCAACCATACATATATCTTTTGATAAACTACTTCCACAAACTTTTTCTTGACATACATAAGGCTTCCAGTTCTGTCATTATCTTTTTATCTCTCTAGCAGGACAAAATTTTTATCATACAAAATCTCATATCAAAACTATATCTCCTATATTTATAGCCCTCTTAATATTTTTCTCCATCTCACTATAAACTTTCTATAACAAATTTGGCTGCAGCCGCTTGGCTTGTAAAGTGTCCTTTTCTCCCTTTTTTTCTTCTCAGATTGTTACATTTTAAATTTTTCTGACTGTCAACAGACCTCTAAGTAAACTTAAGTCACTGTTCTTGTCTTAAACCAACAGAGAGCAGAGGAAAGAGCAAGTTAACCCTGTAATTACAATTCTAGAATTTGCAATGCACAAGAAATACTTTAAGCACACCAATTAAACAAAAACGTCAATTCAAATTGGAAACCAAAAATACATTTATCAATTAGCTAAAATTTGTAATTTGATCTCTCCTGTAAAACTTCATTAGGCCTAACAGGATGGGGTTGCAGTTCCTCGCCTTTGGCCATGCAGCCCAGGCTGGGGCTGCTCTGGCTTTCAGACACCTGTTGGCAGCATGAGGTGGGTCACGTCAAGCAAGTGTTGGCCTTGAGGCTCCTGAAGCCAGGAGAAGGAGACCCTGGAGCTAGCCTGTGTTTTTTGTTTTGCTCCATGGAGCACACAGTCCAGAGCCACTAGCAGAGGAGCTGCACACAAGCCAAGACAGGCCCTGGGGGGAAAGGGGGAAGGAGTGGGGCTACATGGCTCCGTTGCCCCTTGCACTGTTTCACCCCATGCTCTCTGGTGCTTTCCTAGCTTTTTTCATTCCATTTATTTACATGTACTCATGCATTTCCCCATTTCCAATTTTTTCCAATCTGGGTGTAGGTTTCATCCAAACTTGTTTGGGTTAGATTACTTGGTATACTTTTTGAGAGCCACTCTCACTGTGGGCCACTCCCACATTCTACTTGGGGTTATAGGTTTTGTCTGATTCAATCCATGTCAGAATACTCAGTACACCTCAGGAGGCAGTCAGATTCCATTTCCGTCCTAATGGGATGGGTTTTCCCCTGGGCCCCAAAACTTTATTGTAGTCCTGTAGTGTGCTGATGTTCCAGAACCATCCTGAATCCCCTCAGGTTCCATTTGTGCTGGGCAGGGGAGAGGTCTTCAGGCTGTGGGAGGGCCAATTCCCTCCCTGAGCTTAAGTCTAATCCAGTGGCACCAGAGATCTTATGACTCTGGGCCCTCTCAGGCCTGCAGGCAAAAGGGACAGTAAATCTGTCATTTCCAGTTCCTTCATGGTCACCAGAAATGTTGTGGGATTTAAGAGACAGGAGAGACCACTGGGAAACAGGAGGATTTTATTCCAGGTTTTAGGTTAACACTAGCTCAGCAGACTGATATCCAAAGGTTGAGTGCAGAACAAAGGAAAGTTTCAATTTTTATATATTTAGTTGAAGGAGTTGGTCTTTTTAGTGATGTACTAAGTTAGTTTACAGAAACAGGACAAGGGCAGACAGTTTTACAATTTAACCTTGAAAAAAGACAGAGCCTTGTGAATCTTGTGAGGACAAGATGATGTAAATTTTGTTTACAAGACATAGTTGCCAATTTTATCTGTACCAGAATAAGGAGTTATAGCTACTTGGGGCAGGGGGGTGTGATCCAGAGAGGGGCCTGCCTAAGACTGGGGAAAAGTTGTTTTCCTTTAAGTCTTGATTCACAGGGATCAATGAATAGACTATGGCACCCAGAAGAAAACTCTCACACCTATAATATTCAAATTTTTTGAGCAATGTTGCCAAGACCATTCAATGGGGGAAAGGACAATCTTTTAAGTGTCATTTGAAATAATGAATATCCACATCAAATATTGGACTTTTATATTCCATCATTTACAAAGCTAACTAAAAAGGATTAAAGATCTAAACTGAAGGCCAAAAACTATAAACCTCTTGGAAAAAAACACAGTGGAAAAGCTTTGTGACATTGAGTTTGGCAATGATTTCTTGGATATTACACCAAAAGTGCAAGTAACCAAAGTAAAACAGGTAAGTTGAGCTATATTAAAATTTAAAACTGCTGTGCATCAAAGAACACAGTAAACAATTAAAAGGGAACATATAGTATGATAGGAAGTATTTTCAAACCACATACTTCAGAACTCCTATAACTAAAAGTAACTAATATATTTTAAATCAACAAATAAATCAAGTAGCTATTTTCCTGAAAATTATATACACATAACCAACAAACAAATAATAAGATGGCCAATATCATTAATTGCAAATCAAAACCACAGTTATATATCACCTCAAACCCATTAGCATCACTATTTTTAAAACAAAAACAAACTGTTCAGAAAATAAGTTGTCAGTAATAATGTGGAGTAATGGGAGCCTTTGTATATGGTGGCTTTTCAAAAAATTTAAAAGAGAATTACTACATGGCCCAGCCATTCCACTTCTGCATATTTATCAATAAGCAATGAAAACAGGGTTTTGAAGAGATATTTTTACTTCTGTGTTCACTGCAGCATGATTTGCAATAGGCACAAACTGAAAGCAGCAAAAGTGTTCATTGATGAATGAATGGATAAATAAAATGAGGTATATAAATAATATAGAATATTATTCAGTCTTAAAAAGGCTGGGAATTTTGACACATGCTGCAATATAGAGGAATCTTGAAGACATAATGCAAATGAAGTAAGCCAGTCACAGAAAGACACTATATCATTCTACTTATATACAGTATCAAAAATAACTAAATTCATGGAAGCAGAGAGGAAAATGTTGATTGATAGGACTTGGGAGTATAGATAAATAGGAAGCCATTATTTTATTTGTTATAGTTTTAGTTTTGCAAGATGAGAAAGTTCTTAAAATTGTTTGCACAACAATGTGAATATTTCTCCTTCCTCAAACCTAATAATCTCAGTGAATGTGACCATTATGTCATAAACATGAGATAATATTAATAAAATCAACAAAAGTGAAAAGAGGGAAGGGGGATTTAGAGGAGGAGGGAGAGATGTGGGAGGGAAGGGGATTAAAAAAAGAATCAAGCCATATTGTGTACATGTACTCACTCCCCAAGATGACTGCAAACTACCTGTACTGCAAACATGTACTGATAAAAAAAAATGGATAATTGGGAACAAAAATTCCAATGTGTATATGTAATACTTCTAAAATACACATTTCATTGTGTTGTATACCTACAATGTACCAATAAAAGAATTTAATTAAATAAATAAATAAATAAAATACACATTTCAAAATGCTTAAATTGGTCAATTTAATGCTATATGTATCTTACCACAAACAATATATGCTACAATAAGAACAGACACTTCATCAAATAAGATACATAAATGACAAAGAAGAATATGAAAAACATTCAATATCATATGCCATTATAAAATTACAATTAGAATGAGATATCACCATATTTGTGTTATAATGGCTGAAATCCAAAAAACACTAACAACAGCAAATGCAGGAAGTGAGTCATTGCTTGTGGGAATGCAAAATGTTACAACTATTTGTACAAAGACATTTTGATGGTTTCTTTTGAAACTAAGCATACTCTCATTATGTGATTTCCCAATCACACTCTGAGATTTGCCCCAAAGTGTTCACAACTTCTGTCCATATAAATCATCCAGCACATCAGAATTTTTATAGCAGTTTTGTTCATAACTGAAGCTTGGAGCAACCAATATGTCCTTCAATAGGTAAATGGATACACAAGCTGTGGTATAGCCTTACAATGGAATATTATTCAGTGATAGGAAATGAACTGTCAAGCCATGAAAAGATATGGACGAACCATAAATGCTGAGTGAAGGGAGATAATCTGGAAAAGGTCACATACTGTACTTTCAATTATATGACATTTTGGAAAAGTCAAAGCTATAAAGACAGTAACAAAGATTGGTGGTTGAGAAGGATGTAGGAGTAGAGACAGGGATGTTGGAGGGACAAGGGTAATTTTTAAGGGAGTGAAATTGTTCTGTATCATACCATAATGGTGGGAATATATCACTACATATTACATTTGCAAAAGCCATAGAAAGTACAACAGGGTGAACTTTAATGTAAACTGTGGGTTTTAGTTGAGAATAAATAATATATCAATACCAAGTCATCAAATACAACAAATGTGTTATACTAATGCAAGATGCTAATAATATGGGAAACTGGCAGAAGGGTAAGAGAGTATAGGGGAACTCTGTACTTCTTGTTCAATTTTTCAGTAAACATAAAACTGTTCAAGAAAAAAACTATTAGTTTTTTAAAATCCCTGTGATGTCATAATGAGATTTTTCAAAATAGTATCATTGGGAGGAAAATGGATAAAATACTTTATTCTTTAGAAATGCATTTAGAAATATTAATTTACCATTAAATCAATACAATTTAAAAAAATAAACCTCAAAAAGACATAGTGTCTTAGTCATACACTCATTGTTGGGACAAAAATATTTGACATCCACAACTTAAAGGAGGAGAGGTTTATTCTGGCTCACAGTTTTGAGACAATTAAGCATACAGTTAGCTGGCTCCAAGGTATGAAGGGCATGGTTGAAAGCTCCGGTGAAGGAAAGTGGCCCACATCATGGCAGCCAGGAAATAGAGAAGGAAGAAAAGAACTGGGGACAAGAAATATACCCTTCCAGGTCACACCCCCAGTGGCCCAGCTTTTCTGACCAGGCTCCACCTAATAACAGCACATTCAGCTATGAACTCATGAGTGTATTAATCCACAGATGAGTACAGTTCCCCCTATGATTGAATCACCTTCCACACAAATGAAAATCTGGGGAAGGGGCCTTCTACTTCTAAACCACATGTATGGGAATATGAAAGAAAATAAAAAGCAAAGGCTTTTTATACAGGTAATATATTCAACTAAGTAGTTTTAGAACAGAGAGTAAGGAAAATAAAAAGGAAAAAACTACCAAACAAAAAGTGATTCATCAAGTAGAAGAACATGAATCTTCACATTACAAAGGGCCATTATATCTGTCTGGCAAAACAGATCAGTGGGGGGAAAATATTCCATTTCTGGGTAGATTGCTTTAACATTTCAAAACACTAAATATAAAGAAAAGTTTTAAGCTTCCAAAAGTGAGGAAAAGAGATTGCCAGCAAAGGAATGAGAATCATATTGCCATCTGACTTCTAATCAGCAGCAGCACATGTTAAAAATACTACTTTCAGGCTGAGGATGTAGCTCAGTGGTAGTGTAGCTCTTGCCTAGTGTGTGTGAAGCCTTGGGTTCAATCTCCAACATGACAAAAAATAATAATACCTTCAAAATTCCGAGAAAAATTATTCATAACATAAAATTCTAAAGCCAAACAATCATTGAAATATGAAGGCAAAAATAACTTCATTTTTATACAATAAAAGGCCCTCAAAATTCATCTTTCTTAAGAAGTTGCTTAAGGATGTTCTCTAATAAAATGCATGATGTGTCAGTCATAGCTTTTGAATGGAAGAAACAGAAATGAACTTTAGAAAACTGAGCATAAAAGATTGATAGATAGCCAGAACCTGGAAGGAAGCTCCCCCACCGCCATCCCAAGCTCCTAGGGCAGAGAAGCTGAGCCAGTCCCAGAACCTGGAAGGAAGCTCCCCTACTGCCATCCCAAGCTCCTAGGGCAGAGAAGGTGAGCCCCGCGGGTGCCAGAAGCA
>NW_004624909.1:1242998-1253976 GCF_000247695.1 Heterocephalus glaber
AAAAATAAGAACCAAGAGAGATTATGTAAAGGTGAAAATTTCCAATGATGAATGTCATTATATTGTATATATAAAATGTATCAATGAAATAAAAGTATTTTAAAAATTTAAAAATGAACTCCACCAAAAGACTTCTATACTTGATAACCAGATTCATTAGCATAGCTGGATACAAGGTCAACACTCAAAAACCAATTGCCTTCCTTTATAGTAACAACAAATTCACTGTGAGAGAAATTGGGGAAACAATTTATTTCATAATAGCATCCAATAAATGAAATATCTAGGAATCAATCTAATGAAAGAAATAAAAGACCTCTACTGTGAAAACTACAGCACTCTGAAAAAAGGGATCAAAGAGGATATCAGGAAATGGAAAGACATTCCTTGTACCTGGGTAGGAAGAACCAATATAGTGAAAATGGCCATACTGTCAAAACTGCTATATAGATTCAATGCAATCCTGATTGATATGTTAACAGCATATGTCACAGAACTAGAGAACACAATTCAAAAATTTGTTTGGAACCAGAAGATATCCGGAATAGAAAAGCAATTCTTGGCAATGAAAACAAGGCAGGGGGTATCACTATCACCATCCCTGTCTTAAAACTATACTACAAAGCTACTGTGATAAAACAGCATGGTACTGGCAAAGAAACAGACCTGAGAATCAATGGAACAGATCAGAAGATGCAGAAACAACTCCAGACACACTCAGCCACCTCATTTTTGACAAAGTAGCCAAACAACCACACTGGAGAGAAGATAGCCTCTTTAATAAACGGTGCTGGAAAAATTGGGTTTCAACTTGCCAAATATTAAAAGTAGACCCATATCTCTCACAGTGCATCTAACTAAAATCAAAATGGATCAAAGATCTAAATATTAAAGTAGAAATACTAGACCTGCTGGACCATAGGTTAGGTAGAACTCTTGAAGACATTGGTGTGGGAAAAGTCTTTATGAACAAAACCTCAGTCACATTGGAACTAACAGAAAAATTCAAGAACTGGTATCTCAACTTATTAAGATGCTTCTTCACAACAAGAGAAACCACTAACAGAGTGAAGGGACAACTCACAATATGGGAAAAAATTTTTACCAGCTCTGCCTCAGGCAAATGACTACTATCTAGAATATATAAAAAAAACTTTAAAATATCAGACCCCCCAACTTTAAAGACCCAATCCAAAATTCTGCCTCTGAAATGCAGATATTTCTCAAACAAAGAAGTAGAGACAGCAAATAAACATACGAAAAACTGTTCAACATCACTGGTCATTTGAGAGATGCAAATGAAAACAATGCTGAGATTCCACCTCACTCCAGAAGGAATGCCTGCTATCAAGAAATCATCCAAAAACAAATGCTGGTTGGGCTGTGTGGAGAAAGGAATCCTTCTCCACTGTTAGTGGGAGTGTAGACTGGTGCAACCACTGTGAAAATCAATATGGAGATTCCTCAAAAATCTAGGATTCTCAGTCCCACTTGACCCAGCTACTCCCCTGCTGGGTATCTTCAAAGCCAAAAGAATTAAAAGCATTGTACCACACACACATATATTAATAGTAATAGCTAAATCTTGGAAACAGCCCAAATGTCCATCAACTGGTGACTGGATATAGACAATGTAATTTTTTTTTATGAAATGGAGTACTACTCAGTCATAAAGAATGATAGAGACAGTATTTCTAAATGGATGCATCTTGAGGCCATACTCTTAAGTGAAATAAATGAGAAACACATGTGTTAATACTGAGTTGTCACTCTGGTGTGAGAAACTGAAAGTGTAAATAAGGACCAAAATATATAATAGATAATATAAAATAGGAATAAAAGTTCCAATAAGGAAGAAGTAGGGAGGGGGTGTGGGGGAAAGGAAAGAAATAAATAAGAGAAAAGAAGGAAAAAATGGAAATAATGCTTTGTAAATAGGGAGGGGTGGGGTCGGGGATTTAGCTCAGTGGTTCCGGCGCCTGCTTCACAAGCATAAGGACCCGAGTTCAATCCCCAGTACCAAAAAAAAAAAATAGGGAGGGGTGGAGGGGTGGAAGGGAGGGAAAGGGAATGGAAAACAATAACCAAGATATATCATGTACAGGTACAAATTTCCAATGATGAATGTGATCATAATGTATACATAAAATGTACCAATATAGTTAATGAATTTTAAAAAGTCAATTATTGTTATAGCAAAGACTTCAGTGTAATACCAGAAAATTTGAAACTACTGGAAAAAACATAGGGGAAACATTTCAATAAATTGGATTGGACAAATATTTTTGTGTAAAACTCTAAAGGCATAGGAATAAAAAGTGAAAAATAGACAAATGAATTACATAAATCAAGAAATCTTCAGCAGAACAAAGGAAATAACAGAGTGAAGAAACAACTTACAGAATAGGAGAAATATTT
Organism: Heterocephalus glaber; assembly: GCF_000247695.1. The sequence goes on from NW_004624909.1 coordinate 1,245,417, forward strand.
GCAAACCACATACTATCCAAAAGTTAATATTTAAACTATGAAAGGATCTACTATAACTCAATAGCAAAAGGGAAAAATGAAAGAACTTGAATTAAAAAATCAAATAAGCATTTCTCAAAGGGAAACCTACTTATTGCCAGCAGGTATATGAAAAGATGGTGAACATCACCAGTCATCAGGGAAACACAAATGAGATATCACCTCATACCTATTAGGACAGTTATATAAAAAAGTGAAAAGATATCAAGTATTGACAAGGATGTAGAGATATTTGAATCCTTGTATACCAGTGTTGGAAATTTAAACCGGTACAGACATTATGAAATACAGTGTAGATATTCATCAATAAATTAAAACTGGAACTACAAAATGATCAAGCAATCCTACTTCTGGATATATATGCTAAACAGTCAAATTTAGTATCTGGAAAAGTCATCTAGTTTCCCATGATCATTGCAGCATCATTCACAATAGCTAAGATATGGAAACTACTTAATTGCCCATCAATAGATGTATGAAAAAAGAAAATGTAGTATATACATATAATGGCATTTTATCATTAAAGAAGAAAAGGACATCTTGATGCAGCAATGTAGATGAAACTTGACATTTTGCTAAGTGAATTAAGTCAGTCATACAAGGACAAATACTGCATGGAGTCACATGAGAAATCTAAAATAGTTAAACTCATACCATAGAAGCCGAGTGGGTAATAGTGGTTGCAAAGGATTGTGGGAATTAGCATGGGGAGCCATTTTTCAATGAGTATAAACTTTTAGTTATGCAAGATAATGTTCTAGAAATCTGATGTACAACATAATGCCTGTTGTTAATGACACTGTATTATACATTTCAAAAATTTGTTAAGAGGGTAGATCTAATGTTAAGTGGTCTTCACACCCATACACAGACATGTGTACACGTGCACTTGTTCACACAAAGCACAAGATTGGAGATGAAGGATATGAAGGATATGTTTATTACTTTGTGGTGACAGTTTCCACAGATGCATGAACATATACAAACTCATCAAATTGTGTGCATTAAATATGTCCAATCAAAAAATCATTTATACCTCAATAATGATGAGTTACAAATAGAAAAAAGACCTTAAATAAATAACTTAAGTTTTCATTTTAAGAAACTAAAAAGAAGTCATAATAAGTGCTGTGGTTGGGATCTGGAATGTCTCCCCAAACACTCATGTGCCATTGTAGAATGTGATTGGATTATGGAGGCATTATAGCTGACTTGCTGTTAAGAGGTGGGGCCTAATTAGAGGTGGATCATTGCGGGAATGATCTGGAAGGGTATATCTCTCTCTCCCTGGCTCCCCCTTCTCTCTCACTCTGCTTCCTGGCCACTATGGTGTGAGCATCTTTCTTTTGCCATACCCTTCCCCCATGCCTTTCTGCCTTGCAGCTGGCCAACTATGCACTGAAAACATGAGTCAAAATATACTTCTCCTTTAAATTGCAGGTATTGAGTATTTTGTCCCAGAGGTAAGGAAAGTGACTAAGATAGATTTTGGTACCAGAAAAATGGAGTCATTGCTGTGACTGTTCCCTGACAATATGGTTTAGAAGCCTTTGGAACTAGTTTACAGGAAGAATTTGGAAAGGTTTAGAGATTTTGATTAGAGAAGCCCTAGAATTCTGTACGCTGAGTGTTTTGGTTTATATCTAGATCATCTAATAAAGCCTCATGCACTCATAGGTGGGGCTTTTGGCAAGTGATTGGATCATGAGGGCATGATACTTATCAGTAGATTAGTCTCCTGAATAGTTTATAGCTAAATGTGATTTGAGAGGTGAAGCCTGGTTGGAGAAGGTGGGTTCCTAGGGGAATAGCCTGGAAGAATGTATCTCCCTCCCTCCTCCTTTGATCTGATTTTCTGCTTTCTGACTGCCATACCATGAACTATTTCTCCTCTTCCTTGTGCATCTACTCTGCCAACCTGCCTTGGAGCCAGTTGATTATGAACTGAAACCTCTACAAACTGTGAGCCAAAATAAACCTTTCCTCCTTTAATTTGTATGTGTTGTGTCTCAGTGATGAGAAAAGTAACTAATACTGGAATTGATGGGAAATTCTGGTCTAAGCTCATAAGACCAGAATACTGATTTTTTAAAAATGTAGGCTCATTTTTATAAAAGTGGTATTTTTATAAATACCAGGCTCAGGAAGTTTCAGTTGGGGATAGGGACTCCATTGACAATTGGACTCAACAGCATGGCAGAAAATTTGTTTTCATGTCCTAAAACATTTCTGGAGAGTGAGATTAAATGCAGCAAACTAATCTGGTGGAAGAAATTTCAAGGCAACCCAAAACTAAGGCTGTAGTATGGGTACTGCTTGCTTTTAGTGATATTTACAATGAGGAGTGGAGGCAAAAACTTAATGATTTGAATGATATGAAAAATTTTTCTGGTGGCCAGAAAGGATGTGCCTAAGTTCAGGCCGATGACAGCTTGGTTGCTGAAAAGATTAGCATTAAAAAGTAGCCAAGGCCATGCCACACAAGGATGAGGAGGCTCCAGCCCACCTGCCCTGCCGCTACTGGCATCAAACTACTAACTTCTAACCGGCATCACACTTTCATCTTCTCAGCACAGTGAGCCAGAGATGACTACCAAATGATCAACCTGACTGAGGATGAGACCAACACTCTGGAGGAGATTTTCACTCCAAGACTGAAGTGTTACGCTACCATAGAGACTGGGTGAGAGACAGTAATGAGAGGCAGATGCAGAAGGGGTGAGGGATAGACATAGATTCCCTTGAAATCCCCTGAGAAGCTGAGGTTCAGGCCACAAAGGACATGGGGCCTAGATTCTGTGGCAGGAGGCCAGGTTCAGTGGGGATACCCTTCAGTGGGGGCTGGATCTGAAGGTGATGGCATTGAGTCCAGTGTTCTGCTTGAGTCTCTGTCCTAATGTCTACATCCAGCCAAGGCAAGTGGTTTGATTTACTGCAGACCAATATATGGTTCATCTTAATATTTGTACTAAAATCATAGTTGTCCTTGCTTAGTTTATGGGTGGTATGTGATTGGATTTTAGGGTTTGTCAGCATTCAGTTTATATTTGATACTACTGGTGTGGCTGACTTTACTACTATAGCTATAGTGACAGTTGTTGTTAATTGGTTTTCTGTGCATGCTAATATCTGGCTTGCCTAGGGATCATGAACAATACTGCAGGCCATTCGGAAGAAAGAGATACTGAGCCAAGTAAACTGCAACATACCCTCCCAAATAAATGGAGGTACCTAGACTCTAGGACAGAAGCAATGGGGAATAGTTATTCATGCTCAGAGGATATATCTGCAAGGTATACATAAACTAAAAAAGTTTTCATACTAGCAACAAAACTACCCACTATAATTGACTAGCAAATCTCAGCACAGAAAATAAACAAAAAATAGAAACATGAGAAAACAAGCCAACAGGAAGGGAAAGTCAAAAGCTGCACATCAGAAGTGTCTGAAAGGATATCAGTGGAGGTAACAAAAAGGATCAATAAGGTGCTTGGTGAATTCAAAGAGGGTATAACTACCAGATAATGATCCTAAAGAAACAAATGATCAGCAAGTCTAAAGAAGACACTATGAATAATCTAGCACAGCTAAAGAAAGATATACAAAACATGAAAGCCCAGTATAGAAAATTATTGGAGTCCATGAATAAGTTCCAAACAGAAAAACCCAAGAGATTAAAAATATGATGGAAAGTATGGACAGAAGAAGTGACCAATATGAGGACAGAGTGTCAAATATAGAAGGTAAGGTTGTAGTTGGTGATCATTTAATGACAGTAACCTTAAAAACAACAAGAGAACATAAAAAATGGTTTCACCAGCTACTAGATTGCAGGGAACAGGGAAAGGGGACGTTACCAGAACCTCTGCAGTGAGTCCTAGTCTCCTGTGAGCCTTGGCAGCACACGGCGAATTACAGGAACGGTAGAAAAGTGAGACTCAGAAGAAGCTGAGCTTTGGGTCTGATCAGTGCTGCTCTGGGCGGCAAAGACCAAAGCCCCCAGTTTACCATACCTTTTATTCAGTACTCAGGACATCAGGAGCAACAAATGTAACAAATGACTTGCAGAGAGTTCAGTACATCCTGCGTAAATAAGATGTAACAATCCAAGATCAAGGAGGAACTGAGTAGATGTTTGTTCCTCCCAGGATATTCTCAGCTCCCAAGATGTTTCTTGTCCTGGAGAATCACAGCATCACCGGATCATTGAGGTCTCAGTTGTGACAGGAGGCCAAAATGGAGTTATGTCTCGGAAATCCATGGCTGGGCTGTAGGCAGGAGAACTAGGCTAACCAAATGATTTTTCCCTAAAATTATGTAGCATTGCTCCTGACACTAGATGACACAAAGAAGACTAAAATTAATTTGAGTTAGTTAAAAATCAGAAGAGAGCACAAAGGGCATAAAAAACCAGTTTTCAGTAGCTGGGAAGAAAAATGGTGAAGCAGTGAGTGCCAGCAACCCAGATTCTCCAGGAAAAGTGTCTAGAATCTGGTAAATAGCAGCTTGTGGAGGAATCAAGTAAGAGGGAGTTACCCAGGAACTAAGAGGGAACTGACAAAGGGACACAGAATGTTTTAAGTGATACTTAAGAAATCACATTGTAGAGGAGAGAGGAAGATCCTTGCAGACTGTGGTGCTGCAGGCAGAGGGTAGCTGACCACCACTGGGAAGACAGGGTGGGTCAAAACTTTTAGTTCATGGAGAACTGGAGAACCACAGAACCATACTGTGGCTGAGAGAATCATTGGCAGTTGGAATCAGCAGAGAAAATGTGGAAAATTGCCTCCAGAGTGCCCTTCCACAGTCAGTGGTTGGTGAGTGACCTTGGTGCAGTACCCACCACCACAACTGTGGAACAGGAGCTGGCAGTACACCATTGTATGAAGGAGCTGAGTATTTGAACCTGGGTCACATAGCAGCCCCTTGGCTGCAAACCATCGCCCACACCATCAAGTTCCCAGCATGAATGAAGGAAGGACAGCCATGGGAGACAGCCAGTGGTTGGAGAACAGGCTAAAGGATGCCCTGCTGGGGGACTGGAGCTGTTGAACACAGATCTGGCTCCTGCAGTCAGAGGCCAGGTTCAGCCCAAATTACACAGAACTGAAACCTCACACTGGCACTTTGTTCTCACTGTAACCAGATACCTGCATACATCACCATCATGGGGGCAAAGTACCACATTAGACTCTCAGCATAAACAAAGATACATCCTGGCTTGAGTTTTGGTCCTTAATCCTAGGCTGAGGAAAAGAGCCACATGTTAAAAAAAATAGAAAACTTTCTTTATTATTTTTACTTTATTGTATTATTTTTTTTTTTAGTTTTTGCTTCTTTACTTTTTCTCTTTTTGCTGTTTTCCTCCTTATGATCATCCCCTCATTTCAACTCCAGTATTTTCCCCTTTTCCTTATATAAGCATGTCTGCTTGTGTGTGTGTGTCTGCTCACTTCTCTTCCTTTTGCCTTTTTCTTCCAATACTGCTTATAGTGTGTAAGAGAATTCTCCCCTATACCATTATGTCCCTCCTACCTTTATCCATATCTTTTCATCATTTTTTCTCATTTCTTACTTTTCCTCAATTTTTCTTCTTTCTTCTCTCCCTTCTCATTTGTCTCCTTTTAACTTTTTCTCCAATACAGCAATGCCTCAGTTCATGAATGCTCTGTTTGCCAGCAATTTGATTCACAAACAAAAGTGTTCAGCAAAATTTTACCTCTGTTTGTAAACTCCACATTAGGTAAAAACATCTTTCCCACACAAATACAAATGCAGCCATCTTCCCCCAAATTGTAAAACCAATTAAATTAATAAACTAAGGTACTACTATATTTATATGTCATAGAATCATTTCCCAACCCTGTTTCTCACTACCAATTTTGTACCCAGTTTTTCCTGTTGTCCCCATCTAACACCTTTACTATCATTACTATCATTCGCCCTCCCCCCACCCTAGTCCTTCTTCCCCATACCACATAGCAGAAGACTTAAAAAAAAAATGTTTTTTGGTTCTCTTTTCCCCCTCTGGCATTAACCAGTCCCCTCTGGGCTTCAGATAACTGATTTTATAAAATTACTGTAACATGCTGTTTTTCACCATTAGAGGACACATAGCCATCATATTTAGTGTGTATTAAGTGTGGGTCAATACTTGGGCAGTTATGATACTTATAGTATAACTGGATTTCGTGTCTGGGCCACAGGGAGACCCAAAATGGGGTATCAAGGTGTGTTATTTCACAACTAACCTTGACAGATACTACTGTGATAGATTAGCCTCTTACTACTATAACTGATTTGATTGCATAGGAATAATCTTGACTCTGGACAATATCATGCCAGTGAATCTGTCTGCTGATTCCACTATCACACCCATGGAGAGGGACAGCAAGAGCTCCCAACCCAAGAACTTGGACTGTATTAGACTTTGCAAGAATGCGTGCAACCTGGATGAAAGAGTCCTGAGTCTGAGTTAGCTTCAGTATTGAGGTGGAAAGATCAGAGGAGTTGTTGGGGTGTGAGCACCAAACCCTCTGGCAAAGAAGCAAATTGGGAATCACTTATGCAATGTTGCTTTGGAATATTTAATCTGTGTTCCCACCAGATATCTTATGGGCTTAAGTTTTTTGTTACTTCATTTATTTAGTAATGTGGGAGTATATTATGTTCTTTAATGGTTTCTTGTGTTTATTAGGTTGTTACTTTTGTATATTTGTTCTTTCATTGGTCCTGATTCAATAGGTGGCTAGGTTCTCTCACTCATCTCAGTTTTCTGTCTAGTTTCTTCACCACCAACCTTTGAAACAACATTACTAATATAATTCTTTATTATTTTTCCAAGCACATAAACTCCTCCTCCCAAGTTTTTAAATTTTCCATACTTATCTCCCTCACAATTACTCCTATCTTCTCTCATATTAGCCCTTAATTCTCCCGCATCACAAGCCATTGGCTCTTGCATATCTCACCTAGCCTGTTTTCTTCCCTATCAGCAGGTTCTGACAACCACGTAGCTTATTTCAATCACAAAGTTAACCTCCTTTCTTCCTTATCTCATGCTAGCCCTTACAAATATCCTCTGACGAGTCACAGTATTAACCCTTCAACTCAACTAAAAGTTCCTCGATAAAACCAATGCCACAATAAACTTTTTTCTCATCTACCACTATTTCATCTTTCAAACCTTCCCCTTAGTGTCTAACACTCCTCATCCAACCACCTACCAATTTCCTCACCCCCATCTCACCTACCTCATTACAAAACAATCATAAATAGTGAATTATTGTAGTGTGCGTAGAGGATATACAAAGTAAGGAAGTGTAACTACAAGAACTATCATATAGAAATGTTGTAAGACTTAATCTGTGGATACTGGTATAACCAGAAGTAATTCTTTTGGCAAAACATAGGGACAGTGTCCAAATCACTTCATGTAAATAGCAGAAGGAGTAAATACTAGCACTGAACACATAAAGCTGAAAATTATTAACAATGAGGCAAGACCCTACTAATCCTCACTTCTCTAGTTCTCAACCTGCATGCAGTACACCCCTAAACAAGTAGAGGAAAAAGAGGGGATATATATATATATATATATATATATATATATATATATACACATACAGATATTCACATGACCATGCAGAAGTAAGAAAACAGAAGATCTCAAAATTTTCCTAACACTACTAAGGAAGAGCAACGGGTCATAAAGGGAGAAGGAGATGAATACAGTGCTACTATGTTTGATGAACTTAATGTGTTCTACAATTTTGGGAAAGATGGCCACATTTGTGTTTGTGTGGGAAAGATGGCCTTGGTCATGTTTGTCATGTAATGAAAACAAAGACAAAATTTTGCCAAACGCTTTTGTTTGCCAACAAAAGCATTGATGAGCATAGGTACCACTATACTAGGTAGCAGAAATATATGAAAAGTTCATAGAAGGAATGAAGAAAATACATGAGTTCAAAGAAGAAATTAAAAGTTCAAACAAAGCACTCAATCTGCCCATGGTGAATTTTGGGGAAATGGCTGAAAAACTGGACAAGCTAACCAAAATAATTCAAACTTTGAATGACATATTCAACAAGGATATGCAACCCTTGTAAAGATGTGAGACAGAAATACCTGAAATTTTAAAAACTATATAGAGCATATAAATTGCAGAAATGACCAATATGATGACAGGATGTCTGATATTGAAGACAAAATAGTGAAGTACAATGAAGAGCTCAAAGAAGCCACAGAGAAAATAAGAAAACAAGAGAAGATTATCCAGCATCTACTAAATTACAGTAAGAAGAACAATCTAAAGCTAATTTGAGTTAGAGGAAAACTAGAAGACAGCACAGATGGATTTACTAGCATGTTTACTGAAATCAAGGAAGAAAATTTCCCAAATATAAGAAAAGAAATTAAGGAAAAGCCCAATTGCCCATCAACTGGAGACTGGATAAAGAAGATGTGTTTTTTTAAATAAAATGGAGTAGTACTCAGCCATAAAGAATGAGAAACTAGA
>NW_004624909.1:1384457-1406421 GCF_000247695.1 Heterocephalus glaber
GCAAGGTCTTTGCAAATAGGGAAGGGTGGAGGGGGTGAAGGGAGGGCAAGGGAAGGGGAAAAAAATAAGAACCAAGATACTCATGTAAAGGTACAAGATCCCAATGATGAATGTAACTGTATTTTATACCTAAAATGTACCAACAAAGTTAATGGGGAAAAAAAAGAAAAAAAGGGAAAAGAAAAAATATGAGAAAAGGAAAAACATGGAAACAAAGTCTTTGTAAATAGGGAAGGGAGGAAGGGGTGAAGGGAGGGCAGGTGAGTGGGGAGAAAATAAGAACCAAGATGCATCATGTAAAGGTACAAGATCCCAATGATGAATGTAATTATTGTATACCTAAAATGTACCAAATAAACTTAATGGAAAAAAATGTAACAACCTAATAAGCACAGAGTATCATAAAGGAATGTAACATACCCCCACGTTACTAAATAAATCAAGAAAAATATAAATACTTAAACCTATGTCTGATGGGAACGCAGATTAAATATTCCAATGAGACAATGCATATGCGATTCCCAAGTAGCTACATTGCCAGAGAGTCTCAGTACTCAGACCCCATAACTCCTCTGATTCTTCCACCATAATACTAAAGCTGACTCGGGACTTCTTTCTGCCAGGTTGCTGGCATTTTTGCAGAGTATGATACAGTCCAAGTTCTTGGGTTAGGAACTCTGGGTCTGATGGTGGATTTGGCAGACAGGTTCATTGACACAAAATTGTTCACTGAGTCAGGACTATTCCTATGCAATCAAATCAGTTACAGTAATAACAGACCAGTGGTATCTATCAGGGCTAGTTGAGAAATAATATTACATTAGACCCTGTTTTGGGTCTCTCTTTAGCCAACTGTTGACTGTGGAAGGCTGCTCTAGAAGCAGTGTCTCATGTTTTCCTTTCTGGATCCATTTGCCAATGATTCTTTCAGTCCCAATGCAGTTCTCTTGTTTCCCATGTGGAAAAATAAAACATCCTCTCAGACTCTTCTGGCTCCATAGGAATTTTAGGAATGTTTTCTCCAATTCTGTGAAGAATGCTGTATTTTGATTAAGACTGCATCAAATCTGTACATGAGTTTTGATGGTATGCCATTTTGACTACATTTATTCTGCCCATCCGGAAATAGGGGCTAACTTTCCATTTTCTGATGTTCTCTTTGATTTACTTTTGATTGTATTTCAGTTTTCATTGTAGAGGTCTTTCACTTCCTTAATTTCTAAGTATTTAATTTTTCTTGGTGCTACTGTGAATGGTATTTTTCTAACTTCTTCCTCAGTGGAGTCATTATTAGTGTACAGGAACACTACTGATTGTTGTGTTCATTTTGTTTCCTGCTACATTAGTAAATTTGGTTATTAATTATAGGAGTCTTTTGGTGGATTCGGGGGATCTTCTGTCATCCGCAAATACTGATAATTTGACTTCTTCTGCCCTATACATATCACTTTTTTTCTTTTTCTTGTCTAATAGTACTTGAACATAGCAAGAGCAATGTTGAATAGGAGCGACGACAGTGGACATCCTTGACTTATTCCTGATTTTAAAAGGAAAAAGTTCAGTATTTCCCCATTTGATATGATATTGGCAGTATGTTTGTCATAAATGGCTTTTATCTGATTAGGATAAGGTCCTTCTATACCTATTTTCTTTAATGTTATTATCATGAAAGGATGATGGATTTTATCAAAGGCTTTTTCTGTGTCTATTGAGGTCATCATGTGATTTTTGTCCTTTCTGTTTATGTGATGTACTACATTTATTGATTTGTGTTGCTGAACCATTCTTGCATCTCTGTGAAGTCTACTTGGTCAGGATATATGATTGTTTTGAGATTGTTGCATTCTGTTTACCAGGGATTCTTGCATCTATATTCATGAATGAGATTGCTCCATAGTTCCCTTTTTTTGGTTAATCTTTGTTTGGTTTAGGAATCAGGGCAATGGCAGCTTCCGGGAATGAGTTTGGGAGCACTGTTTCCCTTTAAATTTTATTAAAGAATTTGAAAAACATTTATGTTAGATCTTCCCTGAAGTTTTTGTGCAATTCAGCAGTGATTCCATCTGGGTTTGGTCTTTTCTTGCTTGGGTAGGTTTTTCATTATTGCTTGAATTTTTTTTCAATACTAGGGATCGAACTCAGGACCTTGCACTTGTCAGGCAGGCGCGATACCGCTGAGCTATATCACCAACCCTACTGCTTGAATTTCATTGCCTGCTATTATTCATAGAGTTCAGGTCTTCTTAGTTAACTTTTGGTAATTCATATGTATCTAGGAATTGATTCATTTCTTCTAGATTCTCCAGTTTATTGCTTAATTTTGTAAAGTAGCTGTTAATAATCTTGTTTTCAGCAATGTCTGTTGTGAATACAACTTTTTCATTTTTAATTTCATTTTCATTGTATTGTCTTTTCTTTTTTGGTTAGATTGGATAAAGTATCTATTTTATCTATTCTCTCAAAGAACTCAAATTACTTGATATTTTGTATTATTATTTGGTCTCAATTTCATTGATTCTTGCTCTGATCTTTATAATTTCTTTATTTGTACTAGATTTGGGTTTGGATTGTTCTTGTTTTTCTAGGGCACAGAGGTGCATCATTATTTATTTGGGTACACTCAGTTTTTGTGACCTGGACATTGACAGCTATAAACTTCCCTCTTAGGACTTGTTTCATTGTTCATAAGTTTCATAAGTTCTGATATATTGTCCTGGCATTATTGTTTAGTTCTAGAAACTGTCTTATTTCTTCCTTGATTTCTTCTGTCACCTACTGATTATTAAAGAGTATATATTTTTAATTTCCATGCATTTGCATAATTTATTTTCTTTTTCACTGATTTCATTGCACTATGATCTGATAATACGCATGATATAATTTCAATTCTTTTATTTCTGCTTAAGCTTGCTTTATTGGCTAGTATGTCATCTATTTTGGAGAAAGTTCCACGTGCTCCTGAGAAAAATATGTATTCTATTGTTTGGGGGTGGAACACTCATAGATATCTATTAAATTCATGTGTTTTAAGGCTTTATTCAACTGATATTTCTTTGTGGATTTGTCTACTTGATCTATTTGTGATAATGGGGTATTGAGGTCCCCCATTACATATGTATTTATGTTTATCAGGTATTTTGTGCCTAGTAGTGCTTGTTTTATAAAGTTCAGTGCACTGTTGTTTCATGCATATATATTAATAATTGGTATCACTTCCCATTGGATTATTCCTTGGGGTTAAATCTAATCCTTGAATACAACAAACTATTGGATTTTGTTCTTAATCCATTCTGCCATTCTTTTTATTGAGTAATTGAGTCCATTCACATTGAGTTATTATTGATAGCTATTGACTTATTCCTATCATGCCTTATTTTTCTGTTGCTAATTCTCCATCTTTTCCTTCTACTTACCTACTCATCCTACCTGGTGTATTCATTCTATTACACCTTTTGTCATTGGTAGCTTCATTGTCTCCTTAGAGGAAGATATACCCTTTACCTAGACAAGCAGAAGCAGCCTTTTTGCTTTGTTTTATTTTGTTTTGTTTTTCAGTACTGGGAATCAAACTCAGGACCTTGTGCTTGCCAAGCAGGTGCAGTGCCACTGAGCTAAATTCCTGGTGCAGAAGCAACCTTTTTTAAATGACCACACTTTCAAAACTAATAGATTTAGTGCTGTCTGAACCAAAATACCAATAACATTCTTTACAAAACTAGAGAAAACAATCCTAAAATGTATATGGAATCAGAAGAGACCTAGAATAGCAAAAGCAATCCTGAGCAACAACTGCAAAGAAGGAGGCATCATGGTTCCAGATTTCAAGTTATATTACAAAGCTACAGCGATAAACAGCATGCTACTGGAACAAAAACAGACATGTGGATCAATGGAACAGAATAGAGGATACAGAAACAACTTTAGGAACATTCAGCTATCTGATCTTTCACAAAGCAGCCAAAAACACAAACTCAAGGAAAGACAGCCTCTTTAACAAATGGTACAAGGAAAACTAGCTGCCCACATACAGAAGATTGAATCTTGAGATATATCTATTATCATGTACTAAAATCAAAATGGATCAAAATCTAAATGTTAAAACAGAAATAATCTGCTCACAGATAAAATAGGTAAAGCTGTTGAAGACATAGGCATAGGTAAGGGCTTTATGAACAGAACCCCAATTGCACAAGAAATAACACCAAGAATCAACAAATGAGATCATAACAAATTAAAAATCTTCTGCACAGCAAGGAAACAACCAACAGAGTGAAGAGACAACCTATAGAATGGTAATTAAAAAAACTTGCAGGCTATTCTTCAGACCTAGAACTAATATCTAGAATATATAGGGCCGGGGATTTAGCTCAGTGGTTTCACCGCCTGTTGCTCAAGCGCAAGGACCTGAGTTTGATCCCCGGTACCAACAAAAAAGGTTGGGGAGTTGGGAATGTAATTCAGTGTGAAGACCTGGGATTCATTCCTCAGTACAGAAATGGAAAGAGAGAGAGAGATGCATGATATGACTGCATCCTCTTTGGGCTGGGGATTTAGCTCAGTGATTTCACCACCTGCTGTGCAATTGCAAGGACCCGAGTTCGATCCCCAGCACCCAAAAAAAAAATATAGATATATAGATATATAGATATATAGATATAGACCCCAAATGATTAGACTCCTTAAAATAAAAGACCCAACTTTTAAAATGGGCATCTGAAATGAATAGCCACTTCACAGAAGAAGAAATACAAATGCCCAATAAATACAAAAAGAAATGCTCAATGTTGCTGGCCAATAGAGAAATGTAAATTAAAACAATACTGAGATTCTACCTTATCCCAGAAAGAATAGCTACCATCAAGAAATCAAATAATAACAAATGCTGGGGGATCTGAGTGGAAAAGGAACCCTTCTACATTGTTGGTGGGAATGTAAACTACTATTACCAATATGGAAATCAATATGAAGATTTCTTTAAAAACTAAAACTATAAATTCAATTCTGTCCAGTTATTCCCCTTCTAAGGATCTTCCTGAAAGAGGCATCATATTATGGTACAATTCATAATAGCTAAATTTTGGAAGTGGACTGTCCATCATCAGATGAATAAAGAAAATGTAGTATTTATATGCTATGGAGTACTACACTTCCATAAAGAAAAATAAACTTGACTCTTTTGTAGGAAAATGGATGCACCACATGACTATAGCATTGACTGCAATAAATCAAACATGCAAGCCTAAATGTTACATGGTTTCTTTTATATCAGAAAACCAAAATATAAATAAACAGCAAAATGAAAGATAGATAATAGGAAATAGGGAGATAGATCTTTTGCAACAATGAAAGTGACCAAGAAGAGATGGAAGGAGTGCAGAGAGCGATGAACACTCTGTAGTTATCTAAGTCTATTTGTTCAAAGGTTTGACTCAGCACTGATATCTATCTCTTTGTTGATTTTTTTTGTCTAGTTGACCTATTTGTGCCAGTGGGGTACTGAAGTTCTCAATTAAAATTGTATTAGTCCTTTTCTGATTTTTCATGTCCATTCATGTTTGTTTTATATAGTTGGGGCTGCTGGTATTTGGTGCATATATATTTATGACATCTCTTTCACTTGGATTGTTCCCTTAACAAGTATGTAGTGACCTTCTTTGTCTCTTCTAATTAGTCTTTGCATGAAATCTAGCTTGTTTGCAAATAGCTACCCCTGCTTTTTTCCAGGTTCCTGTCACATGGAGTATTGTTTTCCATCCTTTGACTTTCAGTGTATGAATTTCTTTTTGAGTTAAATGTGTTTCTCTTGTATGCAGCATATTGTTGGATCTTGTATCTTGATCCATTCTGCCAGTCTGTTTCTTTTGCTTGATGAAATAAGATCATTTACATTAATGGTTATAACTGATATGTATTCACTTATCCTTGTCATATTATTTTCATGTTCTTAGTTCCTTGTCTTCCCCCTTTAACTGCTTGCCTTGCCTGGTGGATTGATTTGATTGGGATTCATGGAAGTGTTGTCTTTCTCTACAATACCCTTCAGAACTTTTTGGAGTACTGGTTTGGTGGTCATGAATTTCTTCAGGTGTCCTTTATCAAGGAAGTATCTTATTTCATTATCAATTTTGAAAGGTAATTTTTGGGGTACATCAATCTGGGTTGGAGGTTTTCTTTTAGGGCTTGAAATACTTCACTTCAAGCTCTCCCTGACTTAAGGATTTGTGTCAAGAAATCTGCTGTAATTTTGATGAGCTTGTCTTTATAAGTGATCTGTTTCTTTTCTACAACAGCTTTTTTTTTTTTGGTACCAGGGATCGAACTCGGGACCTTGTGCTTGTGAGGCAGGCAGCAGAACCACTGAGCTAAATCCCCAGCCCCTCTAAAACAGCTTTTAATATTCTGTTTTTGTGTTGAATTTCTGGAATGGAGTATTAGGTTTTGTCACTGAAGCTCAGTTAAATCTTCTGTTTGAATTGGCCTCTTCTGGAAAGGCTCTGAGAGCAAAAGATATAGTGTCACTTCATTATTATCAGGTGGAGACAGAATTCTTAGTTATCCACCTGTTTTCTTTTACACAACCTCAGTGGTGAAAGGAGGTAGTTAGATTATCTCATCACAGTCTGGAAAGAGTGGCTCTTCACACAATCTTTGCTTGTGAGAGTAGGGATGGAGCAGGGTGGGTGTAATGTTTGACTGGAGTAGAAATCATTGTCTAAAAGCTTTCTCTGTTACTAAGTTGTCTCTTTCTTGGTCCTTTGCGTAGAAAAAAAAGCAGGATTTTCTTAGGATTATTTTGACTGTCTTTGTTGGTGTTTGTGGGTGACCAGCTTCTTCAGTATCCAGTCCAGGATGCATGGAACAAAAGGTCTCAGTGTCCCTAGCTTTTCTGTCTTCTTTCCAATATAAAAAAATTATTTTCTATATATAATATGTATGGTTTTTAGTTATAGTTAGCGGGTAGAATAGGAAAAGGTATGACTAATCCACATTTTCAGAATTGGAAGATTCTGACTTTTAAAAAACCCTCAGGCTTGGGAATAGCTCAGTTGTGGAGCAATTACACAGCATGCATGACACTCTGGGCTCAATCCCCAGCACTGGAAAAATATTGTCTAAAATATTTCTCTAAGTGTTATGATTATCCTATAGAGAAGCAATGGAGGAAACAGCAAGACAACTTAGGAGGCTATTGTAATTTTCCTGGTCAGTGATGAGAATGGTTCTAGCCAAGGTGATAGTAATAGAGATGGTAAAAATAAATGGTCAGATGTTGCAAATATTTTTAATTAAATTCAATGGGATTTGCATACAGTTTAATATGGTATATGAGAGAAAGACACAAATCAAGGATTACCCAAAGTTTTTGGTTTGAGCAACTGGCAGGACAATGTTGCTATCTAATATTATGAAGAAGGCTGGGAGAGAAGCAGATTTGGGGAAACATGACCAGGAGTGAAGTTTTAGATATATTTCCAAGTGAAAATGTTGAGTAGGCAGTTGGAAATTACTCCCATGCCTTTACTTATTCTAAAACTTCAATTATTCATTTCTGAGACCTTCTCATTACTTCCTCCACATATCCTAGCCTCTTATCTTTTCTCTCTCTCTCTCTAAGTCTGTCTGTGCTATTTGCTGAGTAATTTCCCCAAATCTATAATTCACTTAAATTATTTCCTTAACTGTGTCTTTCAAGTACTTCCCTCAGTATCTACAAGGGATTACTTCCAGGATCCCCAAGGGTATCAAAACAGTAAATGTTCAAGTCCCTTATAAAAAATAGAATAGTATTTGGATATAACCTATGCAACTCCCTCAGTATACTTTAAATCATCTCTAGATTACTTATAATACCTAACACAATATAAATATTTATTATACTGTATTGTTTAGATGATCACAAGAAAAACTATATATGTTCACTACTACAGCAAGTTTATTTCTGAATATTTTCAATCCACAGTAGGTTGAATCCATGGATGTATAACTGCAGATTTGGAAAGACAACTGTACTATACTATTTTTCATTTGTAAGCATCTGCTTTTTTCAAATCTGTCCATTTTTGATAGTACCTCATTCTTTTGTTTCTAACATTTTTTCCCTCATATACTTAATCATTTTCACATACTTGCTTTATTATTTTTATTAGCATCTTCTGGGCTCTGAAGTTCAGAGAAGTTTAATTATGCTATTTGTTGTGGCTGCAGATTATTCAATTCATGTTCAACTAGGGTGTATCAATGAAAATCCTGTTCAGCCTTCCTGGAAGTCATGTTCATATTGAGAGATTTGGCATGTTTTTGAAAAGTGCCCTGGGGCCAAGGTTGTAGCTCAGTAGTACTGT
Organism: Heterocephalus glaber; assembly: GCF_000247695.1. The sequence goes on from NW_004624909.1 coordinate 1,392,800, forward strand.
GCCTACCTAGCAAGTGCAAGGTCCTGAGTTCAATTCCCAGTACTGGAAAAAAAAAAGTACCCTAGAGAGAGAATTTTTTCTAAAATTTTTCAAGTTGTAGATTCTGGGGCCAAATTGAGGTATTTGAACCACAAACCTATGTAAATATCAGTTATATAGCTAAGAATTAATTGAGGGCTGGACATAGTGGTTCATGCCTGAAATCACAGCTACAGTACTTGGGAGATTGAGACAGAAAGTTCACAAGCTGGGCAACTTAGTAAGATCCTGTCTCAAAATAAAAAATAGAAAGGCTGGGCATATAAATAAGTGGGTTTTGCTCCTATGTGTAAGTTACTTCAATTTAAAGTATGTAAATTCAAGATCCAATGTTGCTGACTAGAGAAGTCATGACAGAGATACTCAAGGAAGATCTACTGAAAATATAGGTACTCAGAAGAGGGGACAGAGGAACTACATCTTGATATAGAAATTTAATTTTAAAGAACGTACATGTACCAAATATCTGGATAGTTTAAAGAGAGGAAGCGTTTCTGCCCCTAATCCCACTCATCTGGAGAGCAGCCATCTTCAGAACTTTCTAAACACCCTGAGGGAACCAAGAAGCACTGCAGAGATTAGTATCCCAGGAAAAATTCTGGGCATATCAGCCCCTTTTCCCCATCATCCCCTCTCCAAACACTGAGGAAGCTGCACCTGCAGCATCCTCACCAGTACTCACCAAGGACAGAGAAAGCTTGTTCTCCCCGCCTCTGATTCTGGGAAGAGACAGGATAAACAAAGGAATAGTGCCTGCTGAGTCCACACAGCCACCTGTTCCTGCCTGAATCATCAAACAGAGTCCTGGGTCAACCCAAGTCTCTGTCATGTGCCCCAGGCCGTCTGAGGCTACACTCAGCACCACATGCCTGTCCGAGCCTCCTTAGGTCCCATCTCAGCATATCACACTGGTCCATCACCCACCCGAGCCTCCACTTGGTACTTTGGGCATGCCTGAGTCTCAACCAGCACCCTAGGCCTACCCTAGTCTCTGTCCAGTGCCCTGAGTGAGTTTCAGGCATACCCAAGCCCCTACATTGCACTCCAGACCCACCTGTGTCTCTGCCTGGCACCCTGGGCTGGGCTGAGCCTCCAGCCAGCATTCTGGGCCCACATGAATCTTTGCTCAGCACCCCAAGCTGATCACAGGCACACCCAAGTCTTCACCTGGCACCGTAAGCCCTCTTGAGTCTCTCACCCTCCCCAACTCTATCTGAGTCCCCACCTGAAGCCCTGTGCAGGTTCTGTACACACCTAAATCTTTGCTTGATTGCCTTGAGGCAGTTGTGGGACTGCCTGAGTCTCCCTCCTCCTGGTGCCTTGGACCTGCCAAGTCGAAACCACTCCTTAAGGGAAGAGATTAACTAAGTCAACAGGGGTGAACCTATGGCTTGTAGGCCATAATGAGTATCCAGAGCCCTCTCTGTCAGTACATGAACCAAGTAGCCCCAGCAAAGGTTTGACAAATTATCAGCATGCATACAATAACAAAGATAATATTAATTGTGCAAAAGCACACCAAATACAAACTTTTACCTTTCAACAAAAAGCTCTTTGTATCACTGAAAACGCTACTGTATTTTTCTTTTAAGGCAAAAAAAATGTTAATGTTTGAGTTTTTTCTGAACTAAAACCTCAGAATTCAGGTTTAACTGCTGTGTTGACACTTTGCAATTAATAAGTGGGCTTTGGGTTGCAGTTCAAACACTTGATCTCTAAAAGGTTTGCCAACACCGACCTAAGCCAAGACTGGGGTCAGGGTCAGATTGTGCCTGCTGGCTGGAGAAGGGAAATTGAAAAGAGGGGAAATGTCTTGAAGCAAGAAGACAGCAACCAAGACAAGAGGAGAATTGTGAGGACACTCAGGCTATGTAGCACAGTGGACACATGGGAATTGCATGTACAAGCTCATAGTGTTTGAACTGGGTTTCCACTGAATCTTTGTTGCTACTTTTCTTTTTCCCCTTTTTTGCCTTGATTTAGTAGTTTATTCTCTCACTCTTCTTTTCTATGTCTTTTCTTCAACTTTGGCATTTGTAGCAATACTGTTTGCTAGCTTTTTACTCATATCTACCATTTTTTAATTTCTATCAAGTTCTTTTTTTCCTATAATCTGCTCTTTCTCAGTCATCCCCCTTTCTGTCATATTATCCTTATGCCATTTTTTTGTTTGTTTGTTTGGTTTTTGTTTTTGGTACCCGGGATTGAAATCGGGACTTTGTGCTTGTGAGGCAGGCAGCGGATGTTTTTGTTTTTTTGAGACAGGGTCTCACTATGTCATTCAGGCTGGTCTTGAATTCACTAATATAGCCCAGGCTGGCCTCAAACTTGTGGCAATTCTCCTGCCTCAGCCTCCCCAGTGATGGTATTACAGGCATATGCTACCATGCCCAGCTGCCCTATTCTTTCGGCTTTTCCTTATCTTACCTAGCCCATTGTCTCCCCTTGCATCTTATCCACCTTAAAAGTACATAAATATATCAACAGGTTCTGACAACCAAATTATAGATCCCTCCTTTAAAATCCTGTCCTCCAGAAGTATCTTCTCAAAATCCTCAACACTAAACCTACACACCAAATATAAATGACCTCCAACAGATTTGAGTCTGTCCACTACAGGCAGGTGAAACATTGCTTCACTCACTTTTGGAACTTCAGAGAGCACAGGAGTAGATCTTCCCGCAGCCCAGAGAGTAATGCTTATTAGAGGTGCTTTAGCATATTAAACATCTTACAGGCATTTCCTACAATCCTCAAGGCCAAGTTCCAAAAGTGGAGCATGCACATCTCTCCTTAAAAATCAAATTACAAAGACAAACAGGGAGTACAGCTACCTCCACAAATGCAATTAGATCTTGCCACTTTCACTTTAAATTTTTTGAATCCGCTTGCAGACAGTAAAAGTACTCCATCAGAGCTCTATTGGCAGAAGGATGATGCTGTGGATAAGCCCAAGGCACACATTTTATGGAAAGATGTCCAAATAAGAAAGTGGGATGGGCCAGTGCAACTAATAACATGGGGATGAGGGTGTGCTTGTGTTTAAACAGATAATGGTACACTGTTATGGGTGCCATCCCGGAATGTGTGGTCATGGAGAGAGGACAACTGCAAACCTGTGGTGGAGCCTGCCACCACCATACACTCCAGTGTAAGCCTTCTCTTGGATGACCCTGGAAGAAACATTTCAGTCACTGAGAACCATACAAGCAATGAAACCCATGACAAGGGGTCAAGGGAAGATGACCCAGGAAGCTGAGAAGTTGGTGGTAAGCCAGAGCCTCCTGTGTACCCCAGAAAATACATTTATTGCTATGACGGCCGTATCACTTTCACTGTATGTATAAGCCCTGTGTCCAGAAAGGAATATAGGGCATATGTACCAAACCCACCTTTGTTATGACCTCTTATGTGGGCAAATTATCCTCCAGAAATTTATCATGAACAGTTAAATGGGTGCCAGGGCCTTATATGGCCCACAAAAGTATAAATATTAATATCACCTTAAATTATACATCACCTCTTATATCCACCCTTGTGCATCGAGCCCAGGTCCTTACAATCTAACTACTACCTGTCCTCTCAGCCACAAATTTGGGTGGCTCACCAGGAAAAACAATTGATGATTCTAGGATTGGAATCTATTAATATCTCAGAGGAATGGGTTAACATCTCAGGCCCCACTGTTCTCCTGTGTACACATTATACATCTTGCACTGCCACAGATGAGCATGTGCCCCCCCCCAACCTTGGGCCTCCTATAAAGGAGACAAGGGAGAAAAAAATGCACCTAAATCAATTTGAGTTTATATATTGGAACCCCTGAGTAAGACTAGCAGGGAGAGACAATAATCGTTCAGCCTGGCACGCAGACAAATTATGTTGGTATATTGACTACTATGGAAAAAAATACCTGTTTTGTATTCTGATGTTGAAGGACAACTTGAATGACATGAGTCCAGTTTTAGCCCTCCATTACCACAGGCCATTGTCAATGACAGACCCGGACCCCATCAGGAAATATTTTGTAAACTGGTTCCCCCTTATTATAGTGGTCAGCTGTGGAAGGAGCATAAGGCCAAATTTACTACAAATACCTCAAATGTTCTAATTTGGAAAAATAAGACCACATGGTTGTCCATATGTACTTACAACCCTTATGGCTTTGTATATGGGATTATTGAATGGAATCACAACTCATTAACATGGATAGAGTATACATTGAGTCATTGTGTATCAATTAGAGCCTTAGTTAATAAACCCTGCTTGTCTTAGGGTGCATGCCAGGAAATAGCAGCAAGAATCAACAAATGAGATTATATCAAACTAAAAAGTTTCTGTACAACAAAAGATTCAATCAGTAAAGAGACAACTTACAGAACGGAAAAAAAATTTTGCCAGCTACTAATCAGACAGAGGACTAATATCTAGATTATATAAAAGCTAAAAAAATCAAACATCCTAAAATTAAAGACTCAGTCAAGAAATGGGCTAGAGCAATGAACAGACACTTCACAGAAGAAGAAATACAAATGGCCAACAAATATATGAAAAAATATTGAATATATCTCTGGCCACTAAAGAAATGTAAATTAAAACACTAAGATTCCATCTTACCTCAGAAAGAATGGTAGTCATTTTGAAATCAAACAATAACTAATGCTGTTGTGGTTGTGGTGAGAAAAAAAAAGACCTGCAAGAGAACTGGCCCTCATCCAATTTTTTAATCTAGTAGCATTATTTCTACTTACTTCTCCCCTTACTTACTTACATGCTGCTTTTGCCCATCCCTCCATCTCTGTCCTTCCCTTTCCCCTCCACATCTCAGACTGAGATACAAACATAGAGTGTAGCTTAGACTGGCTAGGAAAGGAGGCATGACCAGATCCTAGGACACATGTGCAAAACCATTCTCAGGACCTCATATGTGGACTTCTCACAAAAACCCATAATGTGTGGAATGAGAAAAAAGACAAGACACCATAAAGAGCTTACTAACATGCCACCCCACATTAGCCTACCATATATTCTGTAGGATGTACCTTTATTTTTCCTATTTCTTTTATTTTTTATTTTTTACTTGGCCCAGACCTGCTCTGCAGAGCCAGTTTCTCCCTTATCCTTCATTTTTAATTTTTTCTACTTCAAATAAATGTGAAATGTTGGCACTGCTTTTGCTTGTTTCATTCAATTCTTTGGGATGAAAAGAACCTAGAAACCACCTCCAAGAGACTTCAGTACCCCCAAGCCCAATAACATATCTGGCTTTGTCAGCCAGGAGACCAAGTAAGGCCTTTTGGGCATATTTTTTGTTTCTCTCTAAAATGCTACACAGGTTTTTTTTCCCTTCCTCTTTTTCTGTCTCTCTCCCCTAGCCTGGGAATCTAGGAGGCTTTTTCTCAAGGTGCCTGGCAGAGCTTCCTAGTGTACCCCAGACCATGTGTGTTATTCCTTGGCGGAAAGTTTGTCTGCATTTTGCTCATGTCTAGAGACTTTGCCTGAGGCTGAGATTGAGGGCAGTGAACTAATTAATCTGGCAGAAGAAATTTCAAGGCAGTCTAATGTCAAAGCCTTGGTGTGACTACTGTTCAGGGCTTTTAGCCAGATTTATGTTGAGAATCAAGAACAAAGAGCCCAGCACAATGATTTAAAATGTTTTGAGTTTGGCTAAAAAGGAAGCTCTAGCAAGTTGTGGACTGGAAAGATGGAACAGAAAAGAAACTGACCACTGAAAAGACTAGCAAAAAAAAAAAAGCCAAGTGCCAGGTGTGGTGGTGCACACCTGTAATCCCAGAATTCAAGAAGCTGAGGAAGGAAGATCCCTGTAAGTTCAAGGCCAGTCTGGGATACACAGTGAGTTCAAGGCCAGCTTGAACTACATGGTGAGACCCTATCCCAAAAAACAAAACAAAGCCAAGTATTTGAGAAGACAATAGAAAAGATGGCCTCAGGACATCACAAGAACCAGCAAGACTCCATCCTTTGCAGCCTCAAAATTGCAACAGTGAAAGACTGCTTTGAGAAGAGAGCCCCAGAGCACATTAGAGAATGGCAGTGCCCTAATGAAGTTGTTCTGAATTTGGTTCATAGGCACTGGACCTCTACAGCCAAGAGAAAAGGAAGCGAGGCTCCATCTGGCAGCAGACGTTGGCATCATCCAAGTAGTGCTGGTTTTAGGTGCATGCAGAATGCAAGATTTGTGGGTCAGGAAGGCTGCCACCCAGATTTCAGAAGGCCTGGGAAGCCAGCCAGTGTGCCCGTGAGAGGGCAGTGTGTTGGGCTGAGAGTGTGAAGCCAAAGGTACAGTGGAGACCCCAGGAGTTTGGAGAAGCCAGGAATATGGATTGGCTGAGGAAAACTGCAAGGAGGGAGCAGAGCAGGCCCAAAAGAGAAGCCATGGGAGCTACAACTACGAGAAGTGCCATAGGAACAGAGCAACCCAAGCCCTTTGGAGTTCACATCTTGCCATAGATTGCCTCAGATGCTGGATATGGAACTATAGGAATTAATATTTGCCCTGCTAGATTTTGGTCTTGCTTTGTTCCCATTCCTTTCTATGCTCCTGCTTGTACCTTTTTGGAATAGAAATGTCTATCTTGTGCCATTGAATGTTGGAAGTGTTTAACTTTCTTTTCATTTATACAAGGGCTCACAGCTAAGAGTTTGCCTTAAATCTCAGAGGAGGATTTGGACTTGGGCTTTTAAGCAATGCTGAAACTGTTAGGACTTTGGCAACTCTTAGAGATGGACTAAATGCCTTTTGCATAAAGGGATGTGCATGAGTCTTTAGGGGATCAGGGACAGAATGTTGTGGCTGGTGTCTAGATGTCCCCCCAAAGCTTCACGTGATCATAGGTTGGGCTTTTTTCAGAAGTGACTGGATCTAGAGCATGTGATGTCAGCATTAGGGTTTATAATTACTAAATTAGTCCACCAATTGGTTTAGCATAGTTCCAGGTAGGATTAAGGGTCTCCTACTCTGGGTGTGAGTGCTACTTGCCCAAAGGGCAGGTATCTTGGATAAGATATAAGGGAGAGAAGGGGATCATTGCTTTTCCCTTGTTGCTTGCTGCTTTGTTGCTTTGCCATGGACTGCTTCTCCACTTAGTTGGCCCTCTGCCGTGCCAACCTGCCTTGGAGCCAGCCAACTATGAACTAAAACCTCTACAAACTGTGAGCTACAATAAACCTTTTCTCCTTTAATTTTGGGTGTCTGGTATTTTATCTCAGCAATGAGAAAAGTTAAGTAAGAAACAATTTTGATCATTCTGTATTTAAATAATGGACTGGTAAGTGGTTAAAAGCAGTCTATACTTCCCAGGAAGGCAAATGGGCCTTGGGGAATTTTAAAAGGGCTCTTGTGATATTTAAAAAACAAATTGGTCCTTCCTAAAGGGACACAGTGGAAGGCTACAAAAACACATCATGATTCCTTCCATATCGGAAGAGATGCTACATTGGAAACAGTCGCTTTAGTTTTCACAGTACTAGTGGTAACTACCTGACAGTCTGCAAAGCTTACCCACACTTTCCCTACAATAACTCAGGCAAGCCCAAACCACCTTCTTTGTTAGAACATGTATAAAGGAGTGGGACATACCCTGGGGAGGACTGGCAATTAGACTTTACCCACATGCCACCATGCAGAGGATATGAACAGATATTGATCATAATTGAAACCTTTACAGGCTGGATTAAAGCTTTTCCTACCTGTTCAGAAAAGGCTACAGAGGTAGTCAAGGTGCTTCTTAAAGAAATCATCCCCTGATTTGGAGTACTCCAGTTCCTCCAAAGTGACAATGGGCCTTCTTTTAAGTTTCAAGTAAGAGTGGCAAAAGCTTAGGAATAAAGTACCATCTGCATTCCACCTGGAGGCCTCAATCTTCTGGAAAGGTAGAGAGAGCCAACAAGACACAAAAGTGAGCTCTGGCAAAACTGCCAAGAGACATCTGTGTCCTGGCTCCAATTACTGCCATTAGCACTTGTGCCCCAAACTGGGCTAAATTTGAGCCCATTTGTTTCTATCTGATATGATAGTAGACCCAGAGACCACAAGACTCTTAATAATATCTTATCAATCCTGGCCAAATACAACAGGCTTTCCAAACGTATGGGAATGGAGTCTTGCCAACTCCTGGCCCAGGGGGACCATCTACTGCCCACCCAGGAGACCAAGTGCTCATAAAAACTTGGAGAGAAGAAACTCCCACAGGCCAATTAAAGTCAAAATAGAAGGGCCCCCTTTCAGTGATCCTGGCAATATCCACTGCAGTAAAGGTGGCAGAGATAGATAATTAGATTCATCTTTCTAGAATAAAGCCATTTCCACTTGAACTGTCTGAAGAAAAAGACCACCTAAAAGAAAAAAGTTACTCCTGTGAGCCTCTGGAAGACTTGAGATTTCTCTTCAAAAACCAAGATTCCAGTGCGGCTACAGAAAAGTAAACAAGATCTTGCTAATGCCATGGCTTTCAGAATCCTGATAATTTATCTGACATTCCTACCTGACATATATTCTCCTCTATACAAGTGTGGAAATCTGACCTGCTCTGCATATTTAGACTAATGGTAAAGTTTCTTTCTCCCATCAAACAGGCAGCTCAAAGATCACTAACTCTTTTCTCATTGTCTTACAACAGGTTTGTTTTTTTCCCTTCAATCCAGCCAGTGAGCCATACCACCACAAGGTAGTTGGAGAGCACATAATCCCTAGCAGGCAGTCCCTTCCAGCCAGAAGAAGCTATAGAAGAGAGCCCTCCACTTCCTCAGCACCCCATAAAGAATTATGGGGATTTATGTCTCTCAGGGGGAAATGAGATAGGAAGATAGGGTGTGGCTTAGATTGGCTGGGAAGGGAGGTGTGACCAAATCCCAGGACACATGTGCAAAACAATCCTCAGGACCCTATATGTGGACTTCTCATGAGAACCCACAATGTGTGGAATGAATAAAAAGACAAGACACCATGAAGAGCTCACTAACATACCATCCTATGTTAGCTCTAGGGTGTACTTTTATTTTTCCTTTTTTATTTTTATTTTTACTCAGCCCAATCTCATTCTGCAGAGCCAGTTTCCCCCTTACTCTTCATTTTTAATTTTTCCTACCTCAAATAAATGTAAAACTTTGCCACCATTTTTGCTTTTTACATTAATTCTTTGTTCAAGATGGAAAGAACCTCAAAACCACCTCCAGAAGGAGATTGCAGCACCCTAGAATCAAGTAACAAGATTACTAATACAGTACAGGGTATAAAGGATAAGAGTGTAAATGCAGGTGAGAGTGTAATTGCAGGGTATAGATAAAGGGTAAGAATGTAAAGGGTAAAGAGTGTAAATTCTAACACATAAAATAAATGTATGACCAGATCTGTTGATGCTGTTATAATTAGTAGTAATTCATTCTTCACAAAAAAGTGACAGGGTCCAATGCATTTAAATTAAATAGCCAAAGAGGTGAATACTATTTCAGGACAAATAAAGTAGAAAACATATCATTAGAAAACAAAATCTAACTAAAAAGATCTTCATATATACTACAATCTCTCCTCACTCTACTATACCTCAACCCTCAGCTCCAAAGGTTAAAAAACACATTTAAATATACATACACAAATGGACATGGAAAAACAAGGCAACAAAGGGGCCCCAAGCTCTCCCAACTCTCTCAAGGCAGATCTACAGGGCACCAACGGAGAGGAAAGCAGACACCAGGTAGCAGAGTTCTATGAATTGTTTAAAGAAGAGAGAAAGAAATTGGTAAATTCAAAAAGAATATGACCCAAAAGTTTATAGAATTATCAAACAAGATGACAAACATGGATTGGGAGGGAAAAAACAGAAATTGCTGATCAAAACAGTTCAAAACATAAACAAAAAATTTACCAAAGACATAAAACTCCTGAAATGGTATCAGACAGAAATACTGGATATAAAACTCAATGTAAAGGGGCCAGGGATGTAGCTCAGTGGTGCCGTGCCTGCCTGGCAAGTGCAAGGTCCTGAGTTTGATCCCCAGTAACCCCCCTCCCCGAAAAATGTAAAATTTGTAAATTGCATAAATGATCAACGTGATGACAGGGTTTCTAAAATAATAGAAAAACAGTTAAATTACAACAAATTATTCAAAGAAGCCTCAGAAAAGATAAGAGAAAAAAATTAATTCAATAGCTACTAGACAACACTATAAAGATCAATCTAAGGCTAATTGGAGTTAGAGCGAAACTAGAAGATAGTGCACAAGGAATAATGAATTTGTCCACAGAAATTATAATAGAAAACTTCCCAAGAATGAGGAAAGATTTCAATGCACAAGTAAGCCAGGCTTACAGAACACCATGATAAAAACAGAAGCTTCTCACAACTCATAATTAAAATGCTAGATGTCCAACAAAAGAACAGAATTTCAAAAGCTGTCAGAGAAAAGCAAAAAATCACATATAAAAGTAAACCCATTAGAACCACAGCATATTTCTCAATAAAACTCTAAAGGCCAGAAAAGCTTGAAATGAAGTATTTCAAGTTCTAAAAGCAAACAACTTTGAAACCATATTAACATATCTGGCAAAACTTTCTTTCAAAATAGATGGAAAAATAAGGGCATTCTGTGAAAAAGAACAACTCAAGAGATTTATGAATATCAAACCAGCTGTGATAAAAAGTATATTTTAGACAGATATGATGAAGCCAACAAAGCCAAAGATCCAGATGGAATAAATACAACAAACAAGGCATATAGATAAATAAAAACAGGGAAGAAAAACAAAGGAAACAGCAACAGAGAAAGAGTGCAATGATAGAAATTCATCAATAAGCCTTAGTAATGACTATCAATGTTAATGGTCTCAACTATCTAATTAAAGGACACAGAATGGTGACTGGATCAAAGAACAGAATCCAACAGTCTTTTGCATTCAAGAAACTCATCTAATCCAAAAAATACTTAAAATCAAAAGAAGGAAAACAATATGTCATGAACCAAGACCCTAAAAACAAGCAAGGGTAGCAAGTTTACTCTCAAAGTAAACCTTAAACTAAAACTGAGCAGGAGAGACAATGTCACTACATACTAGTTAAGGGAATAATCCAACAAGAAGAGAAAACACATATTAAAGGAGGAGAGGTTTATTTGGCTCAGTTCCAGTGAGTCCAGTCTATGGTTCTGGCCCCAATGCAAAAGTGGAACAGTGGAAGCACATGGCGGAGGAAAGCTGCATCCAAGAGCAGAGAAAGAAAGTAGCTGGTGAGGAAGATATATCCCCCTCAATGGCACATTCTCAGTGACACACTCTTCCAACTTGGCCCCCCCTCCTAACATCACTTTTAGCTATGAATTCTTCAAGAGATGAATGCACTGATGAGTACAGCACCCCCATGACCCAATCACCTTACACAAGCCCTGCCTCTGAACACAAGAGGCTTTTGAGGAACATTTAAGATCTAAACCATAATATTCCATCCCTGACTTCCAAAAGACTCAAGTTCATCTCTTTATGCAAAATTCATTTTCTCAATCTCTAAGAGTTGCTGAAGTTCTACTGCAAAACCATTGCAGCTAGATTTGCTTTCATAAACCTGTGTCCACTGGTATTTACCTTCTTGGATTAAAAAATTACTTCATTGAATAAAGAGTTGATGACTTCTTTCAGCGAACCCAAGCTTTTGTATTAATTAAAGCATTTTAAAAGAGATAAATGATACAAATAAATCAAGAAGAAGCTGGTATGTCATACTAGATCTGCTATTATAGATATCTGTATATAATATATAAAATATATGGTTTATATATTTATATATGTGTACAAATTTTGTTGGGAGACTCACAGCTCCTTCTCCCCAAACTCACTCTTTATTTACTATGCCAATAAATTCACTAATCTTTGTAAAAAAAAAAAAAAAAGAGAAAACACATATATGTGTATCATACTGGAGCACCTACCTTCATAAAAAAAATACTGCTGTACAAAAAATACCAAATAAACACTAACACCATCACAGTGGATGACTTCAATATGCTATGTTTGCAAAGAGATAGATCAACTAAACAAAAAGATCAATAAAGAAATATCACACCTGAACCACATTCTTGACATATGGAGTTAATAGATATCTACAGTGTTCTACCCTACCACAACAGAGTAAACATTCTCTGCAGCACACTAAACTTTCTCCAAAATAGAGCACAACAAACCCTGCTTAAATAAATACTAAAAAATCAAAATTATCCTGTTTACTATCAAGCCATAGTTTTTAAAAAAAAACCCGAGAAATCACAGAAAAAAACCCAGAAAATTTAGAAGTACCTGAAAACTTAACACACTTCTGAACATCTATGGGTTACAGAAGAAAGGAAGGAAGAAATTAAACAATTTCTGGAAGCAAATGACAATGCCAGTACAATACATCAGAACCTATGGGACACAAGGAAAGCAGTCCTAATAGGGAAGGTTATTGCAATCAATGCTTTCATTAGAAAAACAGAGCAAGCTCAATTAATCACCTAATGAAGACCCTCAATATATTTGATAGAAAACAGTAATGCAAGCCCAAATTGAAATTAAAGAGGAAAATCAGCAAAATAAACAAATCCTTAGCCAAACTTAATAAAGAGAGAAAAGATTATATAAAGATTTTGCTTCTACCTTGCCAGTCCTATCCTAATTGTGTCATTTTATTGCCAGGCTATTTTGATTTAGGCCTATGTTTCAAAGTTTAATAGACAGATGAAGGGTAGGCATATCTGCCCTTGTTCCCCACCTTAGGGAGAAAGCATTATATCTTCTCCATTCATATAAGGCAATTTTGCTGGAAGTATGGAGTACATGTCTTTAATCTGTTGAGAAGGTTCTGTTCTACTTCTAGTCTCCTGATAGCTTTTACCATGAACAGCTGTAGAATTTAGTCCAATACTTCTTCTCCAACTAGAGACAGGACCATATGGTTTTTTCCTTTCCTCTGTTAAAATAATGACTTTTGGGGGTGGATCTTCCAATGCTGAACCAACACTGCCATCCCTATAATAAAACCCACTTTCTACATACTCCCAGATCTGACTTCTAATAGTTTCTTTTGTTAAACCAATTTCTATCTATGTTCACACTTTTTTCTTCTATTATCTTTATCCAGTTTTAGGATTAGCACACTGTTGATTTCCTAAAATTAGGGGAGAAGTGTTCCTTTTTTTTCTGCTTTAAATGTTTGATATAATTTATCAGTTAAAATGTATACGAGGCATGCCCTACCCAGGTCCCGAGTCACACAGAAGACGCCGAATCACCCCGCTGCAGACAGGCAGGTCAGCCCACGCCCTACCGAGGTCCCGAGGGGCACGGAACACTCCGAATCAGCCCGCTGCAGACAGGCAACCACCTGGTTCCACACTACAAAGACGCAGAGAACATCAGAGCACCAGACCAAGGTGCTGAGTGCCGCTGCTCCCAGCCGAGAGGTAGGGGCTTCTGAGCCACCGTCCCACTGCTCCTGGTCTAGAGGAAGGGGCTTCCCGGTCAACATCCCTCCTGCTGCTCCCAGCCCAGAGGAAAGGGCTTTTGGGCCACCTTCTGTCCCGCTGCTCCTGGCCCAGAG
>NW_004624909.1:1412482-1423555 GCF_000247695.1 Heterocephalus glaber
CCAGTACCAAAAAAATTAAAAAAAGAAAAGATTCACATCAATGAAATTACAATTGAGAAAGAAAATTACAAAGGACATAATTGAAATCCAGAAGATAGTAGCTATCATTAAAAAATTGTATTCCAACAACCTGGAAATTTTTGAAAAACTGGAAATATTCCCAGACAGATACAAATTATCAACACTGAAGCAAGAAGACAAACATTTTGAACAATCTAATATGTAACAGGCAATAAAATTGAGGCAGTAATAAAAAATGTACTAATTTTTTAAAGACATGATGGATTCACTAATTAATACTAAAAAACCTTTAATATTCTGCAAACTCTTCAATGAAATTGAAAGTGAAGAAGTACTTCCAAACTCATTATTACTCAAAGCCAACATCAATCTGATCCCAAAACCAAAGACCAAACTAAGAAAGAAAACTACAAGTCAATCTCATTAATTAACATAGATGCAAAAACCTTCAACAAGATATTGGTAAGTAGAATTTAACACATCATCAAAAGGATCATACATCATGACCATGTAGAAATTATCTCAGGGTTGTAAGAATGGTTCAAGATATACAAATCAATCAAAGTAATACACTGTATCAATAGAGCCAAGGACAAAAACCATATGATCATCTCAATAGATGCAGAAAAAGACATTCACAAAATCCAACACACCTTCATGATAAAAACCCTAAAGAAAATAGGTATACAAAGACCTTACCTGAATCTGATAAAATCCACTTATGACAAACCAGCATCATATTAAATGGGGAAAACATGAAGCCGTACCTCTAAAATCAGAAACAAGATAAGGAGTTCCACTATTACCATTTCTGTTCAACATAGCACTCAAAATATTAACCAGAGCAATCAGGCAAGAGAAAGAAGTAAAAGAAATACATATAGGAAAAGAAGAATTCAAAATATCGTTATTTGCAGATGACATAGAAGACATAAAGAATTCCACCAAAGAGTAACCAATTTCAGCAATGTAGCAGGCTACAAAATCAACACACAAAAATTAACAGCATTTATGTACACCAATAATGAACTCAATGAAAAAGGAATTAAGAAGGGCCAGGGATTTAGCTCAGTGATTCTGCCGCCTGCCTCACAAGCGCAAGGTCCCGAGTTCAATCCCTGGTACCAAAAAGAAAAAAAAGAAAAGGGAATTAGGAAAACAATACTATTCAAAATATCATCAAGAAATACCTATGAAGTAACCTAACCAAGGAAGTAAAAGACCTCTATACTGAAAACTCAGGATTCTGAAAAAGAAGACTGAAGAGTATGTCAGAACATAGAAAGATGTTCCTTGTTTCTGGACGGGCAAAACCAAAATTATTAAAGTGGCAATATTCCCTAAACTGATATATAGATTCAACACTATCCCAATCAAAATACCAACATCATTTCTCACAGAACTAGGGAAAATAATCCTAAAATGCAAATGAAACCAGAAGAGATTCAGAATAGCAAACAGTTTCCTGGGCAACAAGAACAAAGCAGTAGGCATCGTAATTCCTAAATATAAGTTATACTAAAAAACAATAATAATAAAAATGGCATGTTATTGGCACAATAACAGACATGTGGATCAGTGGAACAGAAGAGATCACTTAGAAACATCGCCAAACACATTCAAATATTTGATCTTTGACAAAGTGGCCAAAAACATACTTTGGAGGAAAGAGAGCCTATTTAAAAATCATGCTGGGAAAACTGGCTATCTGTATCCAGAAGATTGAAGCTAGATCCATACCTCTTACCATGCACTAAACTAAAATCAAAATGGGCCAAAATTCTAAACACTGAAACAGAAACAATGAACCTACTGGAAGGCAAAAATAGGTAAAACACTTGTATTCATACATGTAGGCAAAGACTTTCAGAACAGAACTCCAATGCAAAACAAATAGTACCAAGAACACATAAATGTGATTATATCAAATTAAAAAGCAAAGAATCAAAAAAATTAGACCACCCAAAATAAAAGACTGAACTTAAAAAATGAGCAAGTGAAGTGAATAGACATTTCTCAGAACAATAACTACAAATAGTCAAGAAACATATGAAAAAACATCTAACATCTCTGCCCATTAGAGAAATGCAAAATACAAGAATATTAAGTTTTCACCTTCCACCAGAAAGAATGGCAATCATTAAGAAATCAAATAATATCAAATGCTGAAATTGCTGCAATGAACAAGGGCCTTCCTACATTGTTGGTTAGAATGTAAACTAGTACCAGGGGCCGGGAACTTAGCTCAGTGGTTCTGCCACCTGCCTCGCAAGCGCAAGGACCCGAGTTTGATCCCCGGTACCAAAAAAAAAAATTCTTAAAAAAAGAATGGTAACTAGTACAACCATTATGGAAATCAGTATGGAAATTTCTCAAAGAAATAAAATTAGATCCAGCTATTCCTCCTCTAGGTGTTATCTTCCCCAAAGAGGTGTGGATATCACTTTAAAGAAATACATACATACTAATATTTAGAGCAGCACAATTCATAAAACATAAATTCTGAAAGCAGCTTGTATGTCTCTCAAATGAAAATGTGTCTATAGATTTCTGGGAAAATGGGAGAGTAGGAAGAAACAATTCAGCCTATTCAAGATTCAGAATATAGACACTAGAAAATAATAATTTGGGAAGAAAAGAGAGAAATAGATCTCTAAGAACCAGGAAGGATCTGATAGCAAAATTAAAACCTACAAAGAATTTTAAGAGATAGAACACAACACAGACAATGGAAGGGACAATCTGAACTTTCCCCACAGTTCCTGGTTCATGGCTCACAGGAGAGACTGAACCTACAGAGAAAAAGTGAAAGCTGGGGACTCCAGAAGGCTTCAGGAAGTAACATGGTGGTGAAACAGACTGGCAGGTGCTGTGAGCTACAGGGAGAGCATGGGTTTCAGCTCCTACAAGAGTACTTAGATCAGCAACAGCTGGTGAGTGACATTAGTCCAAATGCCTGCCATATGCCCTGGAAAGAGTGCTGAATCTGAGACTCAGGTCAGAGGCAGGATGACTTCAATTTGGGGCTCAAAGTATTATGTTCCCATAGTGACTGGATGAGAGACAGCCATGGTCAGTGAGCTGTAGTCAGGTTGGAAAGAGACCCCTAAGGGTTTAAGCTAAAGGACCCAAGCTCTGCCCCCACGACCAGAGGCTAAGCTCAGCCTGAATTGCTCTGGATTTGAAATTCATAGCATTAGCACCCTCACCCCAATCCTACTGCTTGCTGGTGCCTACATACAGCATAAATGTGGGGTTGGACTGCCTTCTTTATCTATCAGTGTGAGCACAGACACATCTTGACTTCAACACTGCCCCAAAATTGTAGACCTGAAAGAAAAAAAATATTTAAAATCACGGATAAATCTTTTTTCTTTGTTTCTGTTTTTGTGTTTTTTGTTGCTCATTTGCATTTTGGAGGTCTTTGTTTTGGGGGTATTTTTGTGAGTGTGCACTGTTTTTAGGGGTTTTTTATTTTTTTAATCTTTCCTTTTCTCCTTTCTTCTCCACCAGTTTATTGAGGGTTGGAGAACTTTCCTTTGCCCTTCTTCCTTGCTTTCTATCTCTGTTTTGTTACCTCTTTCTTCCTTTAGTTTTCCTCTTCTCACTTTAAATCTTTAATTTTTTATTTTTACTCCTTATGTAATTTTTACATACTTTTTCTTTTATCTTCTATTTCTAATCAATTTTTTCTTACCTTTATCTAATTCTATAAACATCCTTCTATTCCTCAATTAGATCCTTTGTACCAATTGTTTCTCCTTCTCCTCATATCATATAAATTAAGGTATCAAATTTTTCCTCTTGCATTCCCCCATTCCCAATCTTTATATCTTTCCCAACCCTATGTCTTAGAGAGTATAAACATAAAATTTTGTTAATCTTTTGATAGTAAATTCTGTAAAATTACGTTTAATTCTTTTCTACCATTAGAGGAGACATAGCTATTGCATTTAATACATAGAATTAGCTTTAAGTCAATACCTGAGTTGCCTTCATGTTTACAATATAATTGTGAATTTCTTCTTCAGGATTAAGAGTAGTGCATAATTGGTTCTTATGATAATGTTAATATCCAATTTATCTTGAACAGTACTTCTATAGCTGATTTGCTTGATATTACCAGGTTGCATAATTGTTGCTATTTCTCTGTAAGCCAATGCTGACTATCTTTGTAATATTAACAATATTGGGGTACATTCCCAGAGAACTCAGTTGGTGAGCTAATTACAGAGGTATCCTACCTCTCCTAAATTAAACAAGGTAGCCAGATTTTGGGGCTGAAGCAAAGAACTACAGTTAGCCATGCCCAAAGTTCATCACTGCAAAGCAACTAAAGGGATCTCTATACTACCAAAAAAATCTTTACACTATAAGCATCTATAAATCTCAACACAAAACAAAACAAATGAAGAAAAAGAATAGGGAGGGATGGAGGGGTTATGGGGAGGGCAGGGGAAGGGGGAAAATAAGAACCAAGAGAGATTATGTAAAGGTGCAAATTTCCAATGATGAATGTCATTATATTGTATACCTAAAATGTACCAATAAAATTAAATTTAAAAAAAGAAAAAGAAAAACAATAGAAACATGAGAAGACAAAGGAACAAAATGCCTCCCAAATCACCTGAAACCAATCCAGGTGGCACCAAGGGTCAGAACAGTATAAGGCATAAACCTGAATTAATTAAAAGGACAAAAGAAGAGGTTAGAAAACGATCAAAGTGGTACTTAGTGGGATCATGGAAGATATAATTAAACTGATAATGGCAGTAGTAACCAAAATGATCCAGGAGCATTCCAAACATACTAATACAGAAGCTAGATGAACTAAACAAAATGATACAAAATATGAATGACCAGTTTACCAATGAACTAGGGTTCAGGAAAATTTATCAATCACAAATCCAGGAGTTTAAAACTGTATTGAAATTATGGGCAACAGAAGTGATAAACGTGAGGGCAGAATTTCAGAATTGGACAATGATGCCTTCAAAGATCAACTAATCAAAGATACAGTAAAAGTAACAAGAGAAAATGAAAAATGAATCCAACAAGTGCTAGATGATGCAAAAAAACTGGAGTAATTGGTACAAGTGAAAATTCAAAATACAACACAAATGGCATAAAAAACTTCTTTGCAGAAATAATAGCAGAAAACATTCAATATATTGCAAAAGAATTAAACATACAGATAAGTGATGAATATAGAACCCCAAATAGCCTCAATCATAAGAGAACTATTCCTTGTCACATCATAGACAAATTCCCAAAAGTCCATAAAAGGAAAGAATCTTAAAATCTCTTGCAGAAAAGCAACAGTCACTTATGAAGGTAAACCCATTAGAATTAGAGCAGATCTCTCTACATGAAACTTAAAATGTCAGGAAGGCTTTGAATCAAGTGTTTCAAGCACTAAAATGTAACTACTTCCAACTCCAACTAATGTATCCAGCAAAACTTTCCTTACAAATTGACAGGGAAAGAAGGTATTCCAAAGAAGGTACATGACAAGAAGCACATCAAGAAACCCATCACCACCAAACCAACATTAAAAAAATTTCTCATGGATATCCTGCAGTCAATAAATGCCAATAACTCAAAAAGAATGAGTACACCAGGCAAGATGAGCAGCTAAGCAAAAGAAAAAACATAAGGAAATTGGCAAAAGGAAAATGATGCAATGACAGGAATAAGTCAATATCTCTCAGTAATAACCTTGAATATGAGTAGTCTATAAATTCCCCAAACAAAAGACATAGATTAGCAGAATGGCTGAAGAAACAAGACACAACAATATACAGTATAAAACAAACATATTTAATTCAAAAAGAAATTAACAGATTAAAAATTAAAAGATACAAAACAATATTCCATGCAATAGAAACACGGAAAAAAGCAGGAGTAGCAATCCTAATTTCACACAAAGTGGATATACAGTGAAAACTGAACAGAAGAGGCAAGAAAGTCACTACATATTGGTTAAATTAACAATTCAACAGGAAGTGATAGCAATTATGAAAATGTAGGCCGGGGATTTAGCTCAATGGTTTCCCTGCCTGTTGTGCAAGCACAAGGACCTGAGTTCGATCCCCGGTACAAAAAAAAAGAAAATATATGCACCAAATATCTGTACATCCAACTTCATAAAACAAACACTAATGGACATGAAAAATCAGATCAACACCAATACAACTGTAGCAGGGAACCTCAGTATTCCACTGTTACAAATAGATAAAGTAGACCAAAAAATCAACAACTACAACCAAAAACTTCAGAGTTAACCAAACCTTCAAACATATGGACTTAATACAAAGCTTACCATCCAATAACAAAATATATATTATTTTCAGCAGCACATGGGACTTCTCCAAAACAGACCACATGTTAGCCCATATAAAGCATGTCTAAATAAATGCAAAAAAATTTAAATTATCCCATTCATATTATCAGATCATACTGCAATGAAACTAGAAATTAACAGCAACAGAAACCAGAGAAATTATGCAAAAACATAGAAATGAAACAATATCCTCTTGAATAATCCATGGGTCACATAAGAAACTAGACAGCTTCTAGAATCAAATGGTAATGCCAATACAACATACCAGAACCTATGAGACACAGTGAAAGCAGTCCTACAATGAAAATTTATAGTGGTAATTCCCCCATAAGAAAAAGAGTGATCTGAAATAAATAACATAATATCACATCAAAGTCCAGAAAAGACAAATAATCCAAATCCAAAGCTAGTACAAAGAAGAAAATTACAAAGATCAGAGCAGAAATCAATGAAATTGAGACCAGAACACAATACAAAGAATCAGTGAATTTAAGAGTTGCTTCTTTGAAAGAATAAACAGACAAACCCTTAGCCAATTTTACCTATGGGAAATAAAAGATGGAAATTCATTCAATCAGAAATGAAAAAGACAAAATCACAGGAGATTTGGCTGAAATCCAGATCATCAGTAACCACTTTGAGAATGTGCACCCTAATAAAAAGGAAAATTCAAAAGAAATGGATAGATTCCTAGATACATGTGAACAGATAAAGCTGAACCAAGAAGATATAAACATCCTAAATAATCCAATATTAGGCAATGAAATTGAAGAAGCGATAAAAACAACCACCAACTAAGAAAAGCCCAGGTCCCAGTGGATTCACTACCAAATTCTACAACAACTTTAGAAAAAAATCTAATGGCAATACTCCTCGAGCTCTTTAATGAAATCAAAAAGGAAGTAGTACTCCCAAAGTCATTCCTTGAAGCAAGTATTACCTTTATTCCAAAACCAGAAAAGGACACAACCAAAAAAGAAAATTATAGGCCAATCTCTTTAATGAATATACATGGAAAAATCCTCAAAAATATATTGTCAAACAGAATATAGCACATCAAAAAGATCATACATCATGAGTAAGTAAGATTTATTCCAGAGATGTAGGTATGATTCAACATATGCAAGTCAAAAATTGTAATACACCACATAAACTGAAGCAAGGATAAAAATAGCATGACCATCTCAATAGATTCAGAAAAAGCATTTGAAAAAATCCAACATTGATTTATAATAAAAACCCTGAAGAAAATAGATATATAAGGTCTTAGTCTCAATCTGATAAAAGCCATCTATGACAAACTAATGGCTAACATCATACTAAATGGAGAGAAGCTGAAAGCTTTCCCTCTAAAATAAGGAACAAGACAAGGATGTCTGCTATCATTTCTAATGTTCAATATAATTCTCAAATCATTAGAGCAACTAGAGAAGAGAAAGAAATAAAAGGGATGTGGATAGAAAAGGAAGAAATTAAATCATCATTATTCGCAGATGACATGATCCTGTACATAGAAGACCCCAAATTTCCACCAAGACTCCTAGAATTAATAACCAAATTCAGTGCCATATCTGGATACAAAGTCAACACTCAAAAATCAATAGCATACCTCTACACAAAAAGCTCAGCAAAAGAAATTAGGAAAACAATACCTTTCACAACAGCATCAAGAAAAATGAAATAGTTACAAATTAACCTAACCAAAGAATTGAAAGATCCCTACAATGAAAAGTACTGTACTCTGAAAGTACAGTACTCTGAAATGTACTCTTTTCTGAAAGAGTACATCAGAAAATGAAAAGAGATCACCTGTTCCTGAATGGACAGAACAAATATAGTCAAAATGGCCATACTTCTAAAAATGATATACAGATATAAAGGAATCCCAATAAAAATATCAACATCATTTCTGATAGATCTACAGAAAATAATCCTAAAATTTATATGGAACCAGAAGAGACCTAGAATAGCAAAAGCAATTCTGAGCAACTAAGTGCAAGGCAGGGAGCATCATAATCCCAGATGTCAAGTTAAACTACAAAGCTGCAGTGATTAAAAATAGCATTGCAGGGCTGGGGATTTACCTCAGTGGTTTCACCACCTGCTGCACAAGCGCAAGGACCCGAGTTTGATCCCTGGTACCAAAAAAATAAATAAATAAATAAATTTTTTTAAAAAAACAACAGCATTGCATTGGAAAAACAAGAAAAAAAACCCAGACTTCTGGATTAATGAACAGAACAGAGAATGTAGGCACATTCAGCTAACTTATCTTTGACAAGAGGGCCAAATACTTTTGCTGGAGAAAAGATAGCCTCTTTAAAACCTGGTGCTGTGAAAACTGTCTACCCACATGCTGAAGGCTGATCCTGGACACATTTCTCTCACCATGCACTAAGCTAAAATCAAAATATCTAAATATTAAAACAGAAACAATTGCTAAGAGACAAAATAGGTAAAGCTCTTGCAGACATAGGGATAGGCAAAGACTTTCTAAACAGAAGACCAGTTGCATAAGAAATAACACCATGAATCAACAAGTGGGATCTCATTAAACTAAAAAACTTCTTCACCTCAAAAGAAACAAGTAACAGAGTAAAGGGACAATCGATAGAATGGCAAAAAATTTTTGCCAGCTATTACTCAAAGGACTAATATCTAGAACATATAAAAACTCCAAAAATCTAGGAATCCCACCCCCAGTTTAAAGACCCAGTCAAAAAATGGACATCTGAAATGAATAGACGCCTCTCAGATGAAGAAGTAGAAATGGCCAATAAATACATGAAAAAATGTTCAATATTCCTCGCCATTCAAGAAATGCAAATAAACACACACACACACACACACATATACACTGACATTCCATCTCACTCCAGAAAGAATGGCTAACATCCAGAAGTCAAAAACAAATGCTGGAGCAGTTGTAGGGAAAAAGAAACACTTCTTCATTGTTAGTGACAGTGTAAACTAGTAAAACCACTATGGAAACCGTCATGGAGAGTCCTCAAAAATCTAAAAATAGAAATTGCATTTGACTCAGCTATTCCCCTTCTAAATATCTTCACAAACGATGTAAAGACATCATGTCACAGTTATGTATGCATACAGATGTTTATAGCAGCACAATTCATAATAGCTAAATTTTGGAAGCAGCCTTTATGTCTGTCAACAGATGAATGAATAAAGTGGAGTACTACTCTGCCATAAAGAAGTATATGCTTGGGTCAATTGTAGGAAAATGGATGCACCTTGACAGCATAATATTAAGTGAAGTAAATCAGACATACGAGTTTAAATATTAAATGGTTTCTCTTATATGAGAAACTCAATATAAAAATACAGTTCAAAGTAAAAGACAGACAATAGGAAAAGAGAAAAACAGTTATTGCAATCCAGCATGGACAATGTATCTAAAGGTGTACCTTGATTTAGTATAATCATCTTATGCGTTTTACATGTTTTTGTTCTGTTAGTCTGGCTGTTAATCTGTTTTTATGATAATTAACTTGATACATATTTATAAAATAAATGGCAAAAAAATTTAAAAGGGGGGTGGAGGGGAAGGATAAAAAAGAATTGAGATGTTATATACATATACCAATTAATCACAATGAATGTAATCATTATATACTGCAAACATATATTAATAAAATAAATTTAAATTTAAAAAGAAAAGTGTGGTATCTATACATAAAGGAATACTACTGAGCTATACTATAAAGAACAAATTTAAGACATTTGCTGGAAAATACATACACCTGGGAAATATAATTTTTTTTTGTACTGGGGATTGAACTCGGGTCCTTGCGCTTGCGAGGCAGGATGGGAAATATAATAAGTGAAATAAATTAGATACATAAGTTTAAATTTCATATGGTATATCTCATTTGAGTAAGGCAAAGTACAAACAAAGAGCAAAAGAAAGGAGTGACGGAAATAGAGAGGTAAGTCTTCTGCAAATGAGAAGGGGTCCAATGGATCAAGGGCAAATGGAGGGCAGGAGGGAAAGTGAAAGTAATAAGATTTAAGATGTGTCAGGTACTTTACCAAACACCCACAATGAATGTAAACATTGAATGTTATAAACATGAACTAAAGATAATAATAATAGTGAAAATGGAGACAAGGATTTCAAGATACAGGGAGGTAGAGGGTGGGGAGGAGAAGGGGAATAACAAATGAATTAAGATATGTTATGTACATGTACCTACTCCCTAAGATGAATGCAAACTTCATGTACAGCAATCACTAATTTAAAAATAGGCTTATTCAGTTGAGAACCTTTTGTTTTTGGTGAAAACTAGAAATTTCTAGATTGAAAATTAAAGCTGCCTATATTTAATTATAAAAAGTAAAGTATATAAATGCAAAAGTATTTTTGAATCATCATGTCAATTCTATCAAAATTAATCTATAGGGGCCAGGGATTTAGTTCTGTGGTGCCGCCACCTGCCTCCCAGGCGAGTTTGATCCCCCGTGCAAAGAAAAAACATTAATCTATAGATTTAAGGCAAGTCTTTTCAAAATACTAAGAAGCACAGAGAAGCTTATTCTAAAATTTATATGAAAAAATATAGATCCCAGAATAGTTAAATAATATTGATAAAGAATAAAGTGGGAGGGCCGGGATTTAGCTCAGTGGTTTCGCCACCTGCTGCGCAATCGCAAGGACCCGAGTTCGATACCCGGTACCAAAAAAAAAAAAA
>NW_004624909.1:1512106-1537259 GCF_000247695.1 Heterocephalus glaber
TCCTTTGTCAAAGATGAGGTGGCTGAGCATGTCTGGCATTGTTTGTGCATCTTCTAATCTATTCCACTGATCCTCAGGTCTGTTCCTTTGCTAGTACCATGCTGATTTTAAAATCACAGTAGCTTAAAAAGCAATTCTTGATTTTTGAATATCCAGTTTATATCAAGTGATCACCCAACTTATTACATTTTCTTCTTAGTTCTAACGGTTTAAAATTAATTCTCTAGCATTTTCTAATATACAATCACACTGTATCTCTATTTTTCTCTATGTATCTGACAATCATAATTTCTTTCTTTTGTCAAATACTTAGTTAACATCTCCCATGTGCTAGGTACTATGCAAGGTGCTACAGATAAAATGATGGACAAAAATGAACAGGATTCCAACCATGAGGGATCCCTACCTTGTGATGATTTCTTCTCTTAATCTCTAATAGTTACCATTCTTACTTCTGATTCATTCCTAATTGCACTGGCTAAAACTTCTAGAATAATGCTAAATAATAGAAGTGTTAATGAACATGTTTGTCTTGTTCTGGGAATTCTTCTAATAGTATGCCTCAATCCTTTTTGACTCATTTTGAAAATGTGGTAAGTTACTAGCTAGAGAAATATACATACATATATACATGCATTTACATAACTGTAGGAGATTTAAGAATCCAAAAGTCTATGGGTGCTATCTAAAGATAACAGCTCTGCTCTACAGTTTAGTTTCATTATATTCGTTTAAGCTAGATGTTCTTCATAGTAAGAATGTATCCTTTTATTTTCAGTAAACTAAAAGTCACTTTTTAAAGGTCTGGGAATGTCTTGTGATTTTGTGGGTTTCAAGTCATAAATAGCCGATGAATAAGTGAGATAACAGCATAAAAACAGTCAGAAGATTGATGGTATAAAATAGTCATTCTCTAAACAGTCCATGATATGCATGTGTCAGTAGACATGGTAAAGAAAAACATTTTAGCTTAGTAGGAATATGATTGCAGCACCAAAAGTTACCTATCTAGGGGGAAAACCAATTTAGATCCTCTGCTCAATACCATATGTTAAACACTTCTAGACAGATTAAAACACAGGATATTAAAAAGTGCACAAAACTACAGAGATGTTAATTATTTGTTCTCTGAATAGGAAATCAATTAAAAATTTCAACATCTATTATGGCTTGCATCTAGGTGTCCCCTCAAAGCTTCATGCACTCATAGGTGGAGCTCCTGGGAGGTGGCTGGATCATGGGTGTGTGATACTGGATTAAGGGTGTGTGATAGTGGATTAGTCTGACTGGTTTAGCATAGTTCTGGGTGTGGCTGAATGGACTGACTTAGGACAGAAGGCCCACTCTGGATGTGGGTGGCACCAACCAATAGGCTTGTAGCCTGGATGGAATATAAAGGGAAAAAGGAGACTTACTGCTGCTGCTCTCTGCCTGCTCTGCCATGGACTGTTTCCCCTCTGCCATGTTGCCCTGCCTTGGAGCAGACTATGAATTTGAAATCTCAACAAACTATTAGCTAAAATAAACCTTTGCTCCTTTAATTTGTGAGTGTCGAGTATTTTGTTCCAGCAATGAGAAAAGTAACAAAGACAACATCTGACAGAAATATTCATACTTTTCATATAGAATAAGTATCATAAGCAAATTATGTGTAAGTAATTTGTGTATGTATGCATATATACAAGTGGTTCAAAAGTAATACTGTATTCATTCAGTAGAAGCTGTAGTTTAAATACTGATTTTTGATCTTTTCTCCAGCTAGTCATATATGACCCAATACTTTCTCTCAATACTGGGCAGCAGCAACAAGCAACCACTCCTAGTAAGCCGCATGATTACGAGAGTAAAAAAGCAATAGATACTCTTAGTGTACTGTGTTGCTAAGCTAATGTTTGATATGATGGTTAGGAGTATCAAACACTGAAGCTGACGTATTTTTCAGCTTCAATGCTTTCAACTTAAAATAGGTGTAGTGGGATATACCCCCTTGTAAATTGAGCTGGATCTGTGTGTGTGTGTGTGTTTGTATAATAAAAATGACTATTCACTATTTCCTTACTATTTAAAAAGGGCAATTTGAAAAGCTTAAAGATCCATAAGGATAAACAGACATAGGACAAAAGAAAAGTTACAAAAAAAGAAAATTTCCCTTTTCTACTTACTAACAAAAATCCTTATTCTGTGGGATAGCAATATATAAAGTGTGACTGAGAAATAGAGTAAATATTTAAATTTTTTAAATGATGACAGTGAAAGATATATTGCTATTCACCCTTCTCAAAATACTCCCCCTCACTCTGAACACATTTATTCCATCATTCTTGCCACTTTCTGAAGCAATTCTGAAAATTCTCTTTTGTGAGAGTCTTCATTTGCACTGTCTTGGCTCCAGCAATGCCCTGAATCAATTCAAAAGGTTTACCTTCAATGGTCATCTTTACTTTAGGGAATAGCTAGAAGTTGCGCAGAGCCAGATCTGGTGAACAAGATAGGTGAGGATACACTGAAATGTTTTATAAGCCTGCCCTTCTGTTGAAAGGCACTTGGCAGGTGCATTTGAAGTATTTATCATACTTCCTACAGACACTCATGAAAGAGGACTTCTAGAACCACTTCAGAAAGTGACAAGAACGATAGGCTAAGTGTATTTAAAGCAAGGCGGAGTGATTTGAGGGAGGTTTCAAACAAGGTCTTGCTATATAGTTCAGGCTGGCCTTCAACTTACTATGTAGCCTAGGCTGGCCTTGAACTTACAACAATCCTCCTGCCTCAGCCTCTCAAATGTTGAGATTACAGGCATGCACTACTACACCCAGCTTTGAGGGAGCTTAATGGCAATGCATCTTTTACTATAATAAATGTTTTTTAATTTAAACATTCATTGTATATTTTGATCATACCTAGATAAAAACTATAGTTCTGACCTCTGTGACACTCTTGGCCATATGACACCATTCAGCCAAAGAGAAGTTTTAAAAATGGAAGTTAGGGCTGGGGATGTAGCTCAGTGGCACCGTACCTGCCTGGCAAACGCAAGGTTCTGAGTTTGATCCCCAGTACTGGAAAAAAAAAAGTGGAACTTAAAACTTCTTGGACAGAGAGTATACTCAGCAGCCCTGTTCCTTTTGCTTCTCCCTTCCTAACTGCAACCCAGACCCCAATGTTAGATATGCAGTAGCCATCTTGTGACCTCACAGGACTAAACAACCACTAAGGATGCTCGAGAGGTTCCTGTTAATCATAGGCAAACACTATTTCTAATTTCTATGATCAATGCCCACAAGGATTTCATAAACAAGCATTCTCATACATGGCTGGTAGGAGTATAAATTGGTACAACCTTTCTGGAAAGACGCTTTGGCAAGACATATCAAGAGTTTTAAAAAAACATCCTTATTAACAAGTTGTTCACAAAGATGTACAGAAATAAACACTTGTATGCTTTGCTTATGGGAGTGTAAACAACCTCTAAAAGTAAGTGAGAAAAGCAAAAACCTTAACAGTATACAAAGTAAATTTCCAATTGAGTAAAAAAGGGGGGGGCGGCAAACATGTATATGTATTTGCTTGCACTGGCATAAACTATCTCTGAAAAGATAAACTGGTGTTTAATTTCAAGTGGGAAAGTGGAAGGCTGTGGAACAGGAGTAGGAAGATGTTTTACTGTTCATACTCATATACTTTGGCCCTTCTAAGGTTTCATGCAGATCCATCTTAAGTATAATACCAGAGGTAGTACATTTACATATAAAGATTTTCACTCCAAATGTTATCACTAATTATAAAAATTCAGAAATAGCCTAAATGCCCAAAGAAGAAGTTAGGTATTTCAGATATTTTCATTGAATAGCTATTTTGAGGTAATCAAAAATATTATTTATCAACAACACCATAGGAACATGCTTATGATATAATATTAAAAGCCCAAATGTATTTATTGATTTTCAATTTTCAGAGTCAACCTCTACTAAATGCAGAGTATTAATAAGAAAATAATGTTTATGTTAACAACTTTGATAGTATAAATGAAAAAAAATAGTATGTAGAATACAAAGGATGAGAAAGAGTAAGGGCACACCATAAGTCGAAAAAAGGAGAAACAGAAATTTAAGTTAAGTCAAAATATGATGATATATACTCAATAATACTGAGTTTTAGAAGTAGTTACCAGGAAAATGAAAACTATGAGATTGTCTTTCAGTT
Source organism: Heterocephalus glaber (assembly GCF_000247695.1). The sequence goes on from NW_004624909.1 coordinate 1,516,310, forward strand.
AAGAAAGATGGAGAAAGCAGGGGCAGAAAAGCATTGCTTTTCATCCTAAACTTGTTCATACTATTTAATTTGCTACACATAAGAGTAGGTTATACAACTGCATGCACAGTACTATTTCAACCATAAAAAGAAAAAATGCATAGAAAAAAGATTAGAAGGAAATATGTCAAAATGTGAACAGTGGTTGCTTCTGGGTAGCAATATTAAAGGTAGTCTTTCATAATTCCCTTTATTTTCAATATTTTCCACATTTTCTATTATACGAATCAGAAGATTTTACTTTGATAGGAGAAAGTAAAGCTAGAAACCATACAAGAAAATAGGTAGGCCTGATTTTTTTAAAATGCTAACTAAAACAGCACTTCCCAGGAATGTACTGCTGTCCCAACACCAATCAAACACCAGAAAGGTTCAATAAGGCTGGGTGGGAATAGCAAGCCCTTTACTGCCTGGGAATCACATGTACTGAGATTCTAGCACCCTCTACAGCAGACTTTTGCAAAAATGACCTTCAGTTGCTTACAGTTCCCTGTATGCAAACCCTTTCACAATGTGACTGAAGAAATGCAATCTACTGCCAGAGACCACAGTATTGACTATGCCCAAAATATGCTGTAAGCAGTGCAGGCTGCAAAGAGTTAAATCCCTCGATTGGCTTACTTTAAGAAGCGAGTCTGACTGAAGCTACGTGACTCACAGAAGTATCTCATGAGCAATGCTGTAGCACGCAGGTTAACATGACCTCCCCGCTAACAGCCACAGCCGAGGCCAGAGTAATGGCCTACGAAGCTGCGGGGCTAATATGAGGTAACATCCATAGCTGAGGTCGGAGTAATCGCACCCAAATTCCATTCCCACAATTAGTGCCTTCATAGCTTGAAGGACAATGCTCTAATTACAACCATATATTTTGTCTATCTTACCTCTAATTTGAAAATGCTTTGACTTCTCTTTAAAGCCTTGCCTGCATTAGTTTCCATGGTAATTTCACATACTGCACATCTATTCATGCACCTTGACCCTGATTGATGAATAATAAAATTCAGTGGAAGAGACAGGCCAGTGCCTTTTGGCAAAGGAACAACCGGCCATCCCAGTTCATACTTTCTCTTTAACTCTGTCTCAAGTTTTTCTTCAACCTTGCATCGCGCACTGGGCAGGTGGGGACTAGAGACTTACTGCAGGAGTTTCTGACAATCTACTTCTTTAGCTCTGGAATCAAGCAAGGCTCACCATGTAACTTTTTTTAGTCGCCAGAACAAAAGCAAACATGATGCAAGCAAAGGCTTCAAAAGTGTTTATCCCTTCTTGCTCCTACAAAGCCTGTCATCCTACGGAAAAGTTGGGGCTGGCTTCCTGGTGAATGAACGACCATAAAGAGAAAGATCCTAACTATCCAAGTCAGATCCCAGAAACTTTTTATACCACTCAGTCCCAGTCAAGTTTACTCAAACTGAACGAACAGCTCTACCAACCTTTAGAATCATGACAAATGATCAACTATTTTTGTTTGAAGCCACTAAGTTTTGGGTAGTTTTTTAAGCAGCAGAAGCTAACTGATACACCATTCTCCAATACAAGAATCACCCAGCCAATGAGATTGAGAAAATTATTCTATCACCCTCTACATTCCACGCTGAACCCAAGGATTAATCTTTTCTTCCTTCCTCAGAGATAGCTTATCAATAAAGTAAGAGTCTTCAGCCTTGCAGAGAACTCAATAGTCAGCAGAATTTTCCCTCCTTGCTAATAAAATTATCAGAAGGCTAGGATGATGGCATCAATATGTTCTCAGAAGCCCAAGCAGTTACCAAAACTGCTTGGTAAAATCTGTTCTGGGTCTTCCTCCTTTCATGTCAAGCCATATACTATCAAAAGCAACATTTACCTCTGGTTTTGCTGGACTGATTACATAAAATAACTGTCGCATACTGATGATTTTAGATCTACCACCTAACATAGTACCTGGACATAACAGACATTTACTGGACAAACAAATGAGTAACTGAATCAGGTCTTCTATTAAATATCCTAATAAGCACTAGCCTATTTTTCTCCCAACCAACCCTACAGAGTAAAAGGTACAGAATGCTGGATCACCTTTAGGACTCCACGGAGCATCATCTGAATTCTTCTTTTTCTTAGGTCGAGATTTCAAAGCAGGATCATCATCATCAGACTCCAGGGAAGGGTAGACTATAGGGAGAAGTGAAAGCAGGGTAAACTGAGATCTCATACAAAAGAGTAAAGACAGAATAACAAATACTTCAGTTCTTTTCACTCCCATACAAGTGTACCCTTAGCACAATCCATACGCAACTACAACAGCCCCTGAATCTGTCTCATTTCATGCCTCTTCTACCTTTGCATCCTTGCTGTAAAAGTCCTTGTCCCACATTTACATAACTCTGATGCATTCACCCATTTGGTGGGTAATTTCATGAGTTACTTTACTCATCTTTCAAAATTCAGCTCTATCTCTACCTCCTACAAAAAGCCTTCCCTTACTCTCCTAATCTGATTCAGATAACTTCTTCAGCTCTCCATAGCATCCTCTATATTCCTGTAATGGAGATATTACACAGTATTTAGAAACTGATTATTAAAAACTGTTGTACCTATTTATCATGAGGGCAGAGATATGCATTATTTGATTTCATATTAAGGGAGCCTAACACAATCCAGTGTATGTCCTCAGTGTTTGCTAAATGAATGAAAAAATAAACAGTGCACATTTAATATACATTAACAGAACAAAAAGACTATTTGGACTGGACTGGGAATAAAATTACTGCAATTGCATGATATGAATGACAAAATACACATAACAGAAATACAAATAAGCAAAATTTATCATACTCTCACAATCAACACACATAGGATTTAATAGGAACATGGTCTAGAAAGATAACTATTCATGAGATCAAATTTTGATGCCACTACTAAACTAGAAGAGAATCAAAGTAGTGAAAACTTCCCCCAAATGACACTAATCCCACTCCTCCTAATGACCAGCTTCAAATTTCTCTAGAATTCTACTTCTTCAGAGGAATCCAGCCTTATACTTCTTCCCAGAGGGCCTCTTTGTAGAAAAATTAGTCTTCAGGCCTTCATCAACAGGGCTTGTAAAACTTCTGCCTCCTGACTTCTTAAAAAAAATTTCTTAACCAGGCGTGGTGGCACATGCCTGTATTCCCAGCACTCGGGAGGCTGAGGCAAGAGGACTGCCACAAGTTATAGGCTACCCTGGGCTACATAGCGAATTCAAGGCCAGCCTACAATATACAGCAAGATCCTGTCTCAAAAAACCAAAAGATAAAAATAAAAATAAATTCTTTTTTAAAATAGAGTCCTTGATTGTCCCTAGAAAGAAATGAGTCAGGTAGCATGGTTTTTTGAGGAAGGTCCTACGTAAAGCCATTATTGTTATTTTGCTGTGTCTGAAAGGTTTTCTACCTCACAGAAAGAAGAGTAGTATAGTAGAAAGATCTTGTGCCTCAGGGTCAAACAATTACTTTAAAATCCTGGACTGAGCTACAAGTGTCCTAGAAGAAGTTTCTAAGTCTCAGAATCTTCCTCCATAAAAGATACCACCTGTCTTGCAAAGTTGTGAGAGTTAAGAGATGATATGTGCAAAGTAACTGACCAAAGGTATTCCATTCAATAATCGGGAGAGGTGCAGATAATAATGAAATCTGTACATTGAAAGAAAATATATTTAAATATGTACATAAGGGTGGAGGCAGGCACAGTGGTTCACATTTCTAATGTAAGCACTCTGAGGGGTTAGGCAGAAGGATCCCAAGTTCAAGCCCATTCTAGACACAATTTAGCAAGACTCTATCTCAAAATAAAAAGTAAAATAAGGGGTAGAGAGAGATGTAGCTCAGTGTGAAGGCCTACAGTTTAATTTCCAGTACCATAAAAAAAAACCCTACAAAACAATATTAATTAACTCAATGGAGTATTGGCATAAAGACAGATATACAAACCAATGGAACAGAAGAGAGCCCAGAAATAAACCCTTGCATATAAGGCCAAATGATTTTTGACAAGGATGCCAAGACTACATAATGGGGCAGAAACATCCTTTTAAGAAATGCTAGTGAGGGCCAGGGATTTAGTGGTTCTGCCACCTGCCTCACAAGCGCAAGGTCACAAGTTCGATCCCCAGTACCAAAAAAAAAAAAAAAATGCAAGTGAAAAAAAAAAGAAATGTTAGTGAAAGTCCTAAAGGTTGAAATAAAGACAATAGAGAATAACTTGAAAGAAGAAATAACACCAATAAAGTAACTACAAATGAAAATATAAAAGCCCGGGTTATTGTATTTGTGGTTTCTAAATACTTCTTACGGGTTGATCACCAGAACAACATACATATATACATACATAAAATTCTCTTTTTATGTTCTAAATTCTTTAAAAGACAAAAACATAAAACCATTAGCTATAATCTGTGTCAATGGGAATACAATGCATGAAGATATAATTTATGACCCCCCCCCCAAAAAAATTGGGGAAAGGTGGAGTTGTCTAGGAACCAAGTTTCTATGTTCTGTGGAAACTAAATGGTATCAATTCAAGCTAGACTGTAACAGTTAGGATGTTAATTTTAATTTCCAAGGTAATCATTATGAAAATAACTAAAGTAAGCAAAAAGGCAATGAGGAGTGAATCAAATTGTTACACCACAAAAAATTACTTTAACATGAAAGAAACCAATAATGGATGTCTGAAGAACTACAAAGATTTAATACTGTACATACAGACAATAAATAAAAACTGGGTGAGGTGGCATGCATCTGTAGTTCCAACTATTCAGGAGGCTAAGTCAGAGGGTTGCTTAAGCCCAGGAGTTACAAGCCAGCCTTGGCAATTTAGTAAGACCCTGTCTCTAAATAGCAACCTTTTTGGAGATGGGGGAAGGGGATCAGGAGGAAAGGAGAGCACAGGGAGTAAAGGGATTGAAAATGATTAAGATATGTTACATATATGTACCAATTCCCCAATATGAACATAAACTGTTATATACTGAAAACATACACAAATAAAAAACAACAAAAGTAAAAACTGGCGAAAATAGCATGAGCTCTTAGTATATGTATTCACTTTAAACACAAATGAATTAAAATCAATAAAAAGGCAGAGATTGAGACAGAATGCAGTAAAAAAAAGATCAAATTGTATAGAATCTACAAGAGATATACAATAGATCTAAATAAAACAAACCACTAAGTTGAAAGTAAAAGGCTAGAAAAAGATATTTCATAAAAACAGTAAGCAAAAAGTGGGCTGGAGTGGCTATACTAGTATCTAACAAAATAAACTAAGGCAAAAGTTGCTACAGGAGGCAAAGAATAGCATTACATATTAACAATATACCTAATTCATCAAGAACATAATTATGAATACACATGCACCTAATAACAGATCCTCAAAATATATGAAACAAACAGTGATGGAATCAAAAGGAGAAACAGTAGTTCTACAATAATAGTTGAAGACTTCAACATCCTGCATTCTATACTAGACAAAACATGCAGATAGAAGATAAGTAGGGGTCTTTGAGATATGAACAACACTACAAACCAACTAGAGTAGACCTAACAGATGTGCACAGAAAATTCCAAGTAAAAGAGTAAAATGCAGTTTTTCAAGTGCACATGGAACATACTCCAGGACACAGTATTATTTTAGGTTACAAAACAAATCTCATTAATTTTTTTTTTTTTTTTTTTGGTACCAGGGATCAAACTCGGGTCCTTGTGTTTGCGCAGCAGGCAGCAAAACCACTGAGCCAAATCCCTGGCCCACAAATCTCATTAATTTTTAAAAGACTAAAGCCATATAAAATACCTTCTCCAATCACAACAGAGTGACACTAGTAATCAATAACAGGTTAAATGAGTGCTCACTTCAGCAGCACATATAATAACAGGTTAAATGGAAAAAAAATTTTAATTGATGGAAATTAAAACACACTGTAAAACAACAAGTTAAAAAAAATCACAAGAGTAATTAGAAAAAATTTGAGATGAATGAAAACAATATCACAACATACCAAAATTTATGGGATGCAACAAAAGCAGTGCTGATAGAAATTTACATTTGCAAATGCTCACATTTTAAAAGATCTGAATAACCCGACTTCATGAGAAAAAAAGAAAGCCAAAGTAAACCTAAAGCTAGCAGAAAGGAAATAATAAAGAGTGGAGATAAGTGAAACAGAGAATAGAAAAGCAATATAAAGAATCAACAAAACAAATCTGGGTGTAGTGTGGCACATGCCTGTAATCCCAGCACTCAAAGATGAGACAGGAGGATTGCTAGGAGTTCAAGGCCAGCCTGAACTACACAGCAAGACCTTGTCTTAAGAAAACAAAAGAAAAAAAATCAACAAAACCAAAAGTCAATTCTTAAAAAGATCAACAAAATTGGCAGACAAACAAAGAAAGACTCAAACACTTAAAATTATTGTAGACTATATGGATATAAAAATAATTCTTATGAGAATACTATAGCAACTGGTAACAAATTAACTATATAAAATGAGCAAATTCATACAAATACATAAATCACCTAAGCTGCCTTAAATGGAAAATTTCACCTGACCTATAACAAGCACAGAGATTGAATCAATAATCAAAAAGTTTCCAACAAAGAAAAGTCCAAGATCAGAAGGCTTCACCGGTGGATTCTATCTAATAAACATTTTTAGAAGAACACCAAGTCTCACAGTGCTCAAAAAAATAGAAAAGGAAATACATCTGAACTCATTTTATAAGGCCAGTTATTTCCTTGATGCAAGAGCCAGAGAAAGGTATGATAGAAAAAAAAACTAGAAACACATATTTCTTCTGAATATTGATGCAAAAATTCTCAACAAATATTAGCAAATCAAATTCAGCAGCCTATGTCCAAATGAGATCTATCTAGCAATTCAAGAGTAGTTCAACATAAGAAAAATCAATGTAATACAGCACATTAGTAAAATGAAGGAACAAAATCAGCACATGATCATCAGTCAGTGCAAAGAAAAACATTTGACAAAATCTAATACGTACAGTAATACCTTGGTTGTCGAACGGCTCCAAAGCTTGAACTTTCCACTATTCAAACAGCAAAGCTTGAAAAAAATCTGTTTGGTGTTTATCATTTTGCTCAAACCAAAACTCCAACTTGAAAAAACCTGTACTGGCAGAGTGAGTTAAATGTCACGTCTAGCCAAGGACACAAAGGGGTGATGCACTACTCTTGCCCAGACAACATACAGTGTTTGTGTTAGTGCGTTAAAACATTCATCATGGTGCTGGGGGCTTTTGGACTTTGTGTAAAATATCATAACCATGACTCCAAAGAAAGTTAGTGACACCAGAAGTAAAGCTAAAAGGAAAACTATGAGAACCACGATAGAGTTAAAAGAAATCACTGTGAAATTTGTTAAAGTCCTGGAAAAATGAATTTGTGTAAATGTAACTTTGGGACCTGAAAACCAATTATTTGGTTTTCTATTATCTCTTATGGGAAAAATACGTTCAGTTCTCAAACTTTCAAGTGTTCAAACAAGAATTTGGAATTAAGCATTTATGGCCAAGCATGGTAGTGCATGCCTGTAATAAATTTCCTCATAATGTCAACACTGAATCGAACCATTGAATTTGATTCGATTCTTGTCCTATTCAGTTTGCAACCAAAATCGTGCAAAGAATTAAGTTTGTAAATCAAGGTACACAAAATAAAAACAGGTGAGACTCAAAGGAAAAATAAGTATCATACTAAATGGCGAAAAACTGAAAGCATTTCCTCTAAAATCAGGAATTGGACAAGGGTACCCACTCCAAGTGGTTTTATTAAATATATACTGGAAACTTTAGCCAGGCAATCAGGCAAAAGAAACAAAAGAGATACAAGCAGGAAAGGAGGAAGTCAAATTATCTGTATTTGCAGTTGATATGATTCTATAACTAGAAAATCCTAAAGAGCCCACCAATATAAAATCCCCAAAGTAGCAGGATACAAAATCAACATACATATTCAGGTGTGGTGGTACACACCTACAGTCCCAGCACCTGGAGGCTGAAGCAGGACAATCACCATGAGTTCAAGGCCAGCCTGGACTACATGGTGAAACCCTGTCTCCAAAAGGAAAAAAAAAAATCAGTAGCTTACCTATATACCAATAATGAATTTACAGACAAAGACATCAGGAAAACAATCCCATTCACAATACCCGCAACAAAACAAACAAAATAAACCCTAGGAATAAACCTAAGAAAAGAAGTGAAAGAAAATGATGACAAAGACATACCATGTTTGTAGTTCGGAAACACTGATATTGTTAAAATGGCCATACTACTGAAAATGATCTACAGATTCAATGCAACCCCCATCAAAATACCAATGATGTTATTCACAAAACTAGGCAAAATAATCTTAAAATTTATTTGGAAGCAGAAAAGACCCTAAATAGCCAAAGCAATCCTGACCAAAAAACAATGCTGTAGGCATCGCAACCCGATTTCAAAACATACTACACAGCTACTGAAACAAAACAGCACAATATTGTTATGAATATGGCCATGTAAAACAATACAATATCAAAGAAAACTCAGCCATCTATAGACAAAACAAATGTAGGAGAGAAAAGAGACCTTCTGCAACAAATGATGCTGAAAAATTTGGACATCTGCCGGTAAAAGATTGAAACTAGATCCCTATCTTTCACTCTTTACAAAAACCAACTAAAAATAGATGAAAGACTTTAATGTAAGGCCTGAAACTTTGAAACTACTAGAGGAAAATATAGAAGAAATATTTCAAGACATTGCTATAGGAAACAATTTCCTGAATAGGACTCAGTAGAGTTCAGAAATAATAGCAAGAACTGACAAATGTCACTATATCAAATTCATATATTTCTGCAAAGGAAACAAATCAACAGCATGAAGTGAAAACCTAAAGATTGAGAGAAAATCTTTACCAACTATTTATCTGGTATAATACATAAAATATATAATATAAAGTCCAAAATATATAAGGAACTGAAAAAAAAAAGAACAAGTAATCAATCAATAAATGGGCAGATGAGCTGAACAGACACATCTCAAAAGAAAAAGTGCAAGCCAGGCATGGTGGTACATGCCTGTAATTTCAGCACTCAGGAGGCTGAGGCAGGAGGATCCCAAATAAGTTCAAGGCCACCTGGACTACCTAACCACTTCAAGGCCAACCTGCTCTATATACTGAAACCCTGTCTCAAAAAACAAAACAAAACGAAGAAGATAGGAAAAAGAAATACACATGGCCAATAATTACTTTTTTAAATGATCAATGTGTTTAGCCATCAAGGAAATGCAAATCAAAACTACATTTAGATTCCATTTCAACTGAATGAGAATGGCTATCATAAAGAGTACAAAAAAAATAAACACTGGCAAGGACAGAAGGAAAAGGGAACCCTTAAACACTACAGAACCCTTATACACTATTAAAACCAGTATGGAGGGTCTTTTAAAAACTAAAAATAGAACTATATATGACTCAGCTATACTACTCCTGGGTATATACCTGAAGAAATCAAATTCAGGGCTGGGGATTTAGCTCAGTGGTTTCACCGCCTGCTGCGCAAGCGCAAGGACCTGAGTTCGATCCCTGGTACCAAAAAAAAAAAAAAAGAAAAAAGAAAAAGAAATCAAATTCAGCATATAATACAGATACCTGTATATCCACATTTATTGTGGGACTATTCAGAATAGCCAAGTTATGAAATCAGCCTAGATGCCTAAGAACACGTGTGCAAAATGTGGTTTATATACACAATGAAGTGTTATTCAGTCACAAAGAATGAAATCTTGGTCATTTGCAGAATATGAAATTAAACTAGAGAGCATCACGATAAACAAAATAAACCAGACTCAGAAAGATAAGTATCACATGTTTTCCCTCACATATGGAATCTAGAGAAAAAGAAAAACATGACATGAAAGGGAATGGGAAGGGGATTGATGGGAAAACAGGCTCTTGGGAATAAGGAGACTAGAGGGAGAGGCAGTAAGACAGAGAAATAGGGAGGGTAGATATGATCAAAGTATTATACTATATACATGTATAAAAAAATCACAAAAACTTTTAATTCAATCAGCTTTTTGTTTTTGACTTCTTTAAGCTTGAACATTTAAATTAAATCCTTTATCTGTTCATTTACATCTTCCTGCACTCACTGAACATCTTACAGATTAGTTTGTTTCTTCTTTGACCTCTTGAAACAGGACCTTGCTATGTAGTTGAGGCTGGCCTTGAACCCACAGGGATCCTCCTGCCAGTAGGCATGCATTACCACACACAACTCTCTTCAAACATTTTAACCATTCGGTTTTTGAGTTCTTTTCCTGTGACATCCTCTGCTTCAGTGGCCGTTAGAGCAGCTTTTGGGGAATTAGGGTTTGCCTTGCTTCTGTGCTGAGAGTTGATAAATTAAGGAAGAAAAATTCTGTCACTGTTATGGAGCGTATATTTCTCTGTGATTTGACCTTGGCTTTAGTTATGTTTTGGTTTTGGTATTTACATACTGGTACAACCTATTCAAGGTAGTAGTATCAGTCCCAGTCACTGCATTACAAGGAGAGAACCACTATTGATTATATCATCATCTACAGAACCAGGCATGTATCAATCATGAAATTTAAAACTTGTTTAACAATTTCACTCTTTTTTCAGTTCCTTAGAAAGAATGTGATATAGTACTGATAACAAGTAGGCTGGGATGTAGAGGATGAAGAAAAAGGAAGAGTAGTTCAGAAAGAAAGAAGAAAAAAGAAGTAACAGCAAATTAAAGAATGAAAGGAGAATGTTGATATTATTTTTATATATGGAGTGGAGGGCTGCTAGAGAAGGAGTGTGAAATTTAAAGGCTTCTGCACACAAAAGCAACAACCAACACAATGAAGAGACAACCTACAGAATGGGACAAAATTTTTGCCAGCTACTCCACAAGACTAACATCAAGCATATAAAGAACTCAAAAAAATATATACCTCCCAAAATGAAAGATTTAATTAAAAAATGGGCAACAGAAATGAATATATACTTCTCAGAAGTACAAATGGCTAATAAATACATGAAAAAATCCTCATCATCTCTGGTTATCAGAGAAATGCAAATTAAAACTGTCATGAGATACCATCTTACCCCAGAAAGAATGGCTATCATCAAAAAAATCTAATAATAACAAATGCTGGCAAGGATGTGGGGGAAAAGGAACTCTACTACACTGCTGGTGGGAATGTAAACTAGAGTACAACCACTATGGAAATCAGTGTGGTGATTTCTCAAAAATCTAAAACTAGAAATTCCATGTGACCTACTATCTTCCTCCTAGGTATCTTCCAAATCATCATACTGCAGGAATATATGCATATCCATGTTTGTAACAGCACAATTTATAATACCTAGATTTTGGAACAGCATATATATGTCCATCAACAGATGAATAAGGAAAATGTGGTATTTATACACAATGGAGTACTACATCGTCATAAAGAAAGATAAACTTGAGGCTTTCATAGGGAAATGGATGCAACTTGTGAACATAATGTCAAGTGAAATTAGTCAAACACACAAGCTCAAATATTAGTTTCTCTTTTTTTTTTTTTGGTACCGGGGATCGAACTTGGGACCTTAGTTTCTCTTATATGAGAAAAAAAATATATATATATATATATATTCTAATAAAGAGCAAAATGTAAGATATATGGAATATATCCCCAATGGGGCACTACTCAGCCATAAAGAAGGATAAATTTGAGCTATCTGTAGGAAAATGGAGGGATCTTGAGACCATAACACTAAGTGAAATAAATGAGACATGGTTAAATATCATACTGTTTCACTAATATGAGACATCCAAATTCAAATAATTTAAAGAGCAAAGTAAAAGAGAGATGATGGGAAATAGGAAGATAGACTCTGGAAATTTAAAAGGGATCTGGGGAAGAAGGGGTAGTAAAACTGACCGAGAAGTGATATTGGTATATGGTATATAGGTATATGGGATGTGTACCAATTCCACAAGGTGAATATAATTACTATATGTCATAAATATATACTAACAGAAAAGCAACCTGTTATTTTGTTAATAATTATAATAAAAAAGGAGAGAAAAGATGAATCCTCAATTATTCTTAGGCATTTCAACATACCTCTTGTGGTAATCAGTGAGACAAGTAGACAGAAAATGAGCAAGGATATAGAAAGGTATCACCAACCCACATGATAGAGTTAAAGTTTACAAAACATTCTTGCTGAATACACAGTCTTCTCATGTCCACAATGAAAATTTGCCAAGATAAAACCTTGACTAATAAGTCTAATCTTAACACATTTAAAAGAACCGAATTATATACAGTATGATCTCTGACCACAGGCAAATTAGACTAGAAACCAGTAAAGAAAGATAATTGGAATGCCTCCAACACTCAGAAATTAGACATTTTTAAATGATCTATGGGTCAAAAAAAGACCTCAAGGAATAGAAAGTATTTTAACTGAATGAAAACAAACATGTGACATATAGAACTAGGAAAAGACACCTAATTTATTGGAGGGAAATTGAAAGTGTTAAAATATTTGCCTCACTAATAAAAAAAGGTTGACAGGATCTTGCAAGTTTTCACCAAAAAGAAAATGATAAATGGAAATGAACATCATAGCAGACAAGTGGCAGCAGTGTTCATGAGACACTTGGAAGATGCTCACCAAGATCCACAGGTACTTGGAAATGGGGAGAGGGTACAAAAAACCCTAACACAGGAAGGCAATTTGAAGGCAAAGCCCACCAAATTAAATCCAGTGCCAGGGATACTTAGAGAAGAAAGCACGGCTGTTGGGCTGGGGATTTAGTTCAGTGGCACCATGCCTGCCTTGCAAGCGCAAGGTCCTGAGTTCAATCCCCGGTAGCAAAAAAAGAAAGCACGGCTGCTTCTTGATATCTTGGCAGTTTACTGCCCTGGTCCAGTGAACACACTATCTTGGGAAAGGATATAATCCCTGACGGAAGAAGCTGAGTACAACAGTACTAGCTGGGCTGTTACAAACTGCAAACAACCTAGCATTCACTACCCAGCACCCACCTGTCCTAGCTCACTTCCCATGGGAAAAAGACATAAAACTAGAGCCCAGTGAGTGAGATATTCACAAGAGAGGTCCTCCTCAGATTCAGGCACTAAGGAAAACACAGGCCAGAGAGGCAGTGACTCAGAGGGCAGTGAATGAATTGGGTACCATGTGCCCTAGGGAAAAAAAGAAACAAAGGCATGGGACAGGGACAGTGAGGCACAAAGAAGTACAGAGGTTGTGATCACTGTGATCCAGTTGTGGAAAAAAGATAATGGGAAAAAAAAAGAAATAAGACATTGGAGGCAGAATCAGAGTAGGCACATACCCACTCCACACCCAAACACTGCCAATCTCTGTGTCCTTGTGGTATCCCACCACCCCCTGCCTTCCAAACACTACAGAGAGCTTGGGGCCCATGTGGTACCCCTCCTATTGGCAAAAAAAAGCTTCTAAGCTCTGCACCCATGCAAGCTCACTCCCATAGTTCCCCAAAGGTTACTGAATTCCAAGGAGACTGCTCCTCTCCCAAGTCCTGAATGTCACTGAATTAGTGGGCCAGATAGAGACACATGCAAGGCACAGACAGAGTATGGCACAGTTAGATGTTGCATGGTGTGCTTACCCAGAGAAGTGAAGAAAGAGCAGATGTAAGCAGTTTCAGGGATTATCATGGAGAAAAGGGACAGAGATCAAGGAAGCCTCTCCAGAGATCACTGGAAGTCTGGGCGCTTGACCAGTCCTGCGAGGCCCTCCCTACTGCTGATACAATTGAAGGTGTCCTATCATGAGACAGAGAGAAAAACCTCCAGCTACTCATACCCACAGGAAAACAGTTGTATCCTATCAGAGCTCTACCTGCAGAGAAAACAAGAGGCAGTCTCAGGGTTCAGTCCAGAGCTCCCGGCACCTTCACATACTGATAGGCAAGAGAACGTCAGTGGAAGGGAACCAGCTCAAGCACCAGTTGAAAAACCCAATCTACTATTCATAACCATGGCAGACTGGATCTCAGCCTTCTCCAAGTTCTACAACACAAGGTCTATTTTTTAACAAAAGGGGTCCAATTATGACTACATTATAAATAAGACTCTTGTATTTTTTGTATCTTTGTTTTTCATCTCCATTCATCTGATGTAGATAGATAGACAGACAGACAGATAGATATGAAGTGTTTGTATATGTGAAAAGGAAAATAAGAGTCAATTCGTCCATTAGTTGAGATCATGTCATTCATGGTCATGTCAGGTTAACCTTCAGCAAAAATTATGCATGGAGGATTCATACAAAAGTTTTCTATCAGCATATTAATTGGTTTGGATCTTCCCTTCTTGGATTCCTTCAGTATCCAATTATACTCTCCCTCTTTTTCCTTATTTACACTCCCATAAATAACCTCCCAAACCCCTTCCCCAACTTCCTCTATTCTGGATATAAAAATAGTACCATCAAAGTCCAATATCTTTCTTTCATTTGCTGTTCTTTTTTCTTCATTGTGAACTATTTTCTTCCCTTTTCTTTTTTCCTCATCTGCTACATCTCAGCCTACTCATCATCAGTACTATTTGATTATATTGTTGGGTTACTGAAAAGTATGAAAGTTTTAAAACAAGTTTTAAATTATATGATTGATATATATATATATGGTTGGTTCTTTTCTGTTTGTTTCTGTACCAGAAATCAAACGCAGGACCTTGTGCTTGCCAGGCAGGCATGGTGCCACTGAGCTAAACCCAGGCTATGGTTAGTTCTATAGATGCTTATATAACTAGTAGTCGATCTCTCCCTGCAACAAGTGACCATCCTATTACATCAAGTAGGCTGAACAGATACATGAATACTAAAACATAACTACAAAGAAGGTCACATCACAGGGAGACATATACTAACTAAACAGATCTCTAGAGTAGCAATAGAGTTTTTAAACCCTAACTTGATCTTCAATTCTCAGCACACACATACAAAAAATAGAAACATGAGAAAAGAAGGCAAAAAGATGCATCCAAAAACTTAACTCCCCATAAACTGATTTTATTGGCAGTGAAATGCAAGAATTTTCAGGAAAAGAATTCAAAAACCAAATGGTTAAAATGTTTCAAGGGGTATAAAAGAAAGAAATAAATCCATAAAAAAAAAGAAAAATAAATAAATAAATCCATAAGATGTTCAGTGACCTCAAAGAGGATATAAACAAACAGACAAATGATTTCATTAATAAAATCTTCAGCAAGCTTAAGACACAAAAGTTGATTGAATTTAAAAAGACAATGCAAGATGTGAATGACTACTTTTGTACAAAATTAAGAATTATGACAAGAAATCAAGCCAGGCATGATGGTGCATGCCTGCAATCCCAGAACTTGGGAGGCTGAGGCAGGAGAATCACTGCCAAGTATGAGGCCACTCTAGGCTCGAACTACATAGTGAGTTCAAGGCCAGTCTGAACTACACAGTAAGAACCTGTCTCAAAAACAAAACAAAACAAAAGCAGAAAGCAAGGAAAAGCAATTAAGCTGAAATCCTAAATCTGAAAATTTCAAATATGGACAATAGTATCAATCTGAGGAAAGACTGTCAGAATCTGAAGATAAGACTGATATAACAGGTCATGTACTGAGTGATATCCTAAAAACAAGACATCATGAAAGCTGGATCCAATACCTGCTAAATGATTGAAGAAAAACATATATAAGTATTATAGGAGTCAGGGAAAGGTTGGAAGATGACACCAAAGGTATTAAAAATTTATTCGCCAAAATCATAGAAAGTTTTCCAAATCTAGGGAAAGAATTCAGTATCCAGGTAAATGAGTCATACAGAACCCCACATGCACAAGAAAAGAAACTCTGCCACATACCACAGTCAACATTCCAGAAATTCATCACTAAGAATACCAAATGCGGTCAGAGAAAAACATCAAGAAACTTATAAAGGCAAACCTATCAAAATAACAGATTTTTCAACACAAACATTAAAGGCCAGGAGAGCTTGTAGTAAAGTTTTTCAAGCCCTAAAAAATGTCAACCCAGATCACTATGACCTGTAAAATTATCTATCAAAATTAACAGAGAAATAGGGCCGGGGATTTAACTCAGTGGTGCTGCTGCCTGCCTCGCAAGCGCAAGGTCTTGAGTTCAATACCCGGTACCAAAAAAAAAAAAATTTAACAGAGAAATAAAGACTTTCCGTGACAAAAAGAATCTAAAGAAATTGACAACCACCCAATCAACACTGCAAAAATACTAAAGGGAATCGGAGACAGAGACAGCAAGGCCAACATCACCAAAGAGCCCCAAGGAAACAATACATTTAACTGTGATGATAGTTAAAAGGAAAGAAAAAAAATTTAAAAATCAGCCCTGGAAAAATAATGCAATGACATGATTCAGTAAATATCTTTCAATGATAATGCTCAATGTATATGGTCTTAATTCCCCTATGAAAAAACACAGACTGACAGACTGAATCAAAAAACAATACCCAATTATATGTTGCAAGATACACACCTCATCCACAAAAAGACAAATAGACAAAGTGAAAGGATGGAAAATGATACTCCACGTAAGTAGAGTCTGAAAGCAAGCAGTAACAGCTATCTTATCTTCAGAAAAAGTAGATTTCAACCCAAAATTGATCAGAAGAGACAAAGTTACTATATACTGGTAAAGGGAACAATTCAACAGAAAGGGACAGTAATTGAAAATATGTCAACACACCCAATCTCAAAGAAAAATCTACTGTATATAAAAGGGCAAATAGCCACCAATACATTCATAGTGGAGGACTTCAGTACTTGACTCTCACTAATAAACAGGTCAACAAGCTAAAATATTAACAAAGAAATATGAGTTCAATCACACCATTGAACAAATGACTTAACAGATATTTACAGAGTGTTTCATTAAACAACAACATAATATACTTTGTTCTTAGCAGTATGTGGATCTTTCTCTAAAACAGACCACATCTTAGGCCAAAAAGCATGCTTAAACAAACATAAAAGAATTGAAATAATCTCCTGTATACCATTGGATTATAGAAAAATGAAACTAGGAACCAACATCAAAACAAACCACAGAAACTATGCAAACATATGGAAACTAAATCATATACTATTGAAGAATAAATGGATCACAGAAGAAATCAGGCAAGAAATTAAAAAGTTCCTACAATCAAATGACAATGGAAACACGATATGCCAAAATGTATAGGAAACAATGAAAACATTTCTAACAGGGAAATTTATAGCAGTGAATGCTCAGACTAAAAAAAAAAAATAGAGCATTCCCAAATAACCCAATGATGCATCTTAAGGTCCTAGAAACACAAAAACAATCCAAAACTAAAAATAGTGGAAGAAAAGAAATTATGAAGGTCTGTGCAGAAATTAATGAAATTGAGACCAAAAAAAAAAAAACAACAACACAAAAGATCAATGAATCAAAATGTAAATTCTTTGAAAGGATAAACAAGATTGGAAAAAAAAAAAACCATAGGCAAGCTTACCGAAAGAAGGAAAGAAAGGACTTACATCATATCAGGCAATATAAAAAAACCCATGATAAAGTAGGATTTACGCCCCAAATGCAAGATTGGTTCAATATTTGAAAATCAATGAGTGTAATCTACCATATTAGCAGAATAAAAAGAAAAGGTATATATTCATAACTACTGATAGAAGAAAATCACTAGAGAATATTCAACATCCATTCACAATTTTTTTAAAAACTCATCAAAATAGGAATAGATGCCAAGTTCTTTAACCTCACAACCTGTATCTAACATACTACCCAATGTTAAATGTCTGAATGCATTCCTCTTTAAAATGGAAACAAGGAAATCCATTGACTACATTATATATTATACTTTAAGTCCTAGCCAAAAGAAAAATAAAAGACACACATATTGGAAAGAAAGGAACAAACTATTTCTTTTTCTACATGACATGACTACCTGTACAAAAAATCCCAAGAATATACGAAAAAATTACTAAAAATAACAAATGAATTTCCCAGGGTTGCAAGGCACAAGGACAAACACAAAATTCATCATATTTATACATACTTGATACAAAAAATTGGAAAACAAACGTTTAAAAAAAGGTACTAATCACACGCCTGTAATCCCAGCACTTTGGATGCAGAGGCTGGAGGATCACCACAAGTTCAAGGCCAGCCTGGGCTACATAGTGAGCTCAAAGCCAGCCTGTACTATAAAGTGAGACCCTGTCTCCAAAAACCAAAACAATAATTAAAATTTAAAAATTAAATTAAAAATGCACCATTTACAAAATACAGAATTTAGGAAAAAACCTAACGAAAAAACATGTGTATTATAAATATGCTGAAACCTATAAAATGCTGATTAAAAAGCAGGGCATGGTGGTGCATGCCTGTAATCCCTGCACTTGGGAGGCTGAGGCAGGAGGATCACCACAAGTTCGAGGCCAACCTGGGCTACATAGTGAGTTCAAGGTCAGCGTGAACTGCATAGCAAAACCCTGTCTCAAACAAACAAACAAAAAATGCTGATTAAAGAAAGAAAAACCAATAAATATGGAAGCATATTCAATGTATATAGATTGGAAGACTCACTACATGGAAGATGGCACATCTCTTGCACCTGCTGTAGAAAATAATTTTATGGTTCCTTGAAGAGATAAATATAGAATTATCAGATGATCCAGCAATTCTAATCCTAGGTTTAGGCAAAAAGAAATGAAAATATAGGTCTTCCTACTAAAGTGCACACAAATGTAGCATTACACCTAATAGAAAAAAAGGGTTAAAAAAATCAAAATGCCCATTAGCAGATGAAGGGATAAACAAATTATGGTATATCCATACAATGACTATTATTTGGCCATAAAAAGGAATAGAGTGCTGATACATCATACAGCTTGCATTAACCCTGAAAACATTATCCTGAGTGAAAGAAGGCAGACACAAAAGATCACATATTATGAATTTTTAAATAATATATCCATTGATAGACAAATCAAGATACTAAAAGCAAGTTAGCGTCTATCATAGGATGATGAGATGGGAAACAAAGAACAAGTACTTAATGAATATGAAGCATTTTTCTGAGATGAAGGAAACGTCTTAGAAACAGAGGTAGTAGTTGCACAACACTGTGAAAGATTTAATGCTATTGAATATTAACTTTAAAATGGCTATATGTTATGTAACTTTCATCTCAGTAAAAATATCAATTCTCCCTAAATTGACCTATACATTTAACATAATTTCAACCAAAGTCCTAGCAGAAGTTTTCGTGGATTCTGACAAATCTAAAATTTATATGGAAAGGCAAAAGTGAAGAAATAATACTACTCAATTTTTAAAGAATTACTATGAAGTGAAAATAATGAAAACACAGAGATATTGGAATGAAAAAACAAATCAGCATTCCACAGATCCCAGGCCAGAAGGAGGGGCTTTCAGGCCACCGTCCCACCGCTCCCAGCCCAGAGGAAGGGGCTGCCATTACACTGCTCTCAGGCCAGAGGAAAAGGCTTCGGGGCCGCCGTTCCACCACTCGCAGCCCAGAGGAAGGGGCTTCTGGGCCTGTGTTCCACCACTTCCAGCCCAGAGGAAGGGGCTTCCGGGTCTGCGTTCCACCGCTCCCAGCCAAGAGGAAGGGGCTTCCAAGCTGCCGTCCCACCGCTCTCAGCCCAGAGGAAGGGGCTTCCGGGCTGCCGCTCCACCACTCTAGGTGGAGAGCAAGGGGCTTCCAGGCTGCCATTCCACTGCTCCCAGCCCAGAGGAAGGGGCTTCCAGGCCACCGTACCACCACTCCCAGCACAGAGGAGGTGAGCTGTACAGGCACCAACAGCACCCCCTCGCCCCCATCGAAATGAGAAGACACATAAACAAGAATCAAAATCAGACTTTCAGATCACCTACAGCAACCCTAAAGGGAAATGAGATGGAAAACTTTGATACTCAATTACCTGGACTCCCTGAACTGGCAACAAAAGAGGATCTGGAAAAAAACAAAAACAGAAATAATTTCTCAGATAACAACAGAGATTGTGCCCATAGTGCAAGACATAATTAATAAATCTAGAGAGGACACAGGTAAAAAAAATACAGGAGCTGAGGAACATGATGGAATGCCAAGATAGGAAACAAAAGGAATCCACAAAACAGATGCAAACAGATTTCCAGGAGATTCAAAAACTCCATTAAAAGTCTACACAGCAGGGCCGGGGATTTACCTCAGTGGATTCGTCGCCTGCTGAGCAATTGCAAGGACAGGAGCTGAGGATCATGATGGAAAGCAAGACAGTAAACAAATGGAAGCCATAAAACAGATGCAAACAGATTTCCAGGAGATTAAAAAATCCATTAAAATTCTACACAACCGGGCCGGGGATTTAGCTCAGTGATTTCACCGCCTGCTATGCAAGTGCAAGGACCCAAGTTCAATTCCCGGAACAAAAACCAAAAAAAGAAAGTCTACACAGCAGAATGAGCCAATGTGAGGACAGAATTTCAGATACAGAAGATAAGATTGCAATTAGTGACCACGAAAAGAAAAATTGCTTCAAAATCGTTAACAGACCATGACAAATCAATCCAGCAGCTGCAAAACAATGCAAAAAAGAATAACATTAAGACTAATTGGAGTCAATGAAGAAACAGGAGAGAGTGCAGATGACATAAAAAAAACTCTTCACAGAAGTGATGGCAGAAAACTTCTGAAGCAGAGGAAAAGAACTTGACACATAGGTAAGTGAGGCATACAGGACTCTAATTAGCCTTGATCAAAAAAAATCTATACATAGGCATATAATTGTTAAGATTCCAGAAACCCAACAGAAGAACAAAGTTCT
>NW_004624909.1:1548966-1567575 GCF_000247695.1 Heterocephalus glaber
ATTTAAAGAAAAAATAAATCAAAAAATAGATCTACAAAACTATGCCATTTGTGACAAAAGTGTATATGGAATTCAATGAAAAAAGAGTCTTCAAAAATGGAGTTAAAATAACTACACATTCTGCTAAAATAAAAGAGAAGCACACCATATCCTGAAAATCGCACCATATGTAAAAGTTTAATCAAAATGGACTAAGTATTCAAATGTAAAGCCTAAAGTTATGAATCTTTATGATGAAAAAAATGGAAGAATGCTGTGATGATGTAGGTTTATACAGAGTGTAAAGTGGGATATTAAAAATACATAGAAGATAAAATTGATAGAAAGTAAATGTTTTCTTCATGATAGCTGGGTTTAAGAGAATGATAGACAAGCTACAGACTTAAAAGAAACTATTCACACAATTCATCAATGTGACGAGGGGCTTATATGTAAACCATATAGATTTTTTTCAAAGTTCTAAAGTTAATGGAAGCTGGGCATGGTGCCGCATGCCTGTAATCCCAGCACTTGGGAGTCTGAGGCAGGAGGATTGCCCTGAGTTTGAGGCCAGCCTGGGCTACACAGTGAGTTCAAGGGCAACCTGGGCTACATAGCAAGACCTTGTATCAAAAATAAAAAACACATTCTTTAAAAAAGGTAAACACCTAATTTGAAAGGCAAAATTCATTCCAAATGTCTGCATACAGACACATCAAAAAAAGAGACTATATGAATAGTAAACATACAGAATGTTCTACATCATCAGGCATTAAATGAGCCACTAATGAGATATCACTATATACACTTTTTAGGATAACTAAGATAAATATACAAATAACCCTAAATGCAGATAAGTGTGCAGAAAAAGTGGAACTCTCACACACAGCTAATAGGAATGTAAAATGATACAACTACTCTGGGTAACAGTCTGGCAATGTTTTATAAAGTTAAAATATACACTAGTCATACAATCCAGGAATCCCATTCTTAGGTATTTACCCTAGATAAATGAAAACTGATGGTCACACAAAAAAATCTATACATGAATGGTCACAGTAGCTCTATTTATAATTTTCCCAAACTTGAAATAACCCAAACGTCCTTCAAACTACTTCATACATAGTATGTAATTGCATACTACTAAGTCATTAAAAGAAACAAGCAATTGACATACAAAAATATCAATGAATCTTAAAGGCACTATGTTGAGTAAAAGATGCTAGTCTCAAAATATTCTATCCTGCGTAATTTCACTTATAGGACATTGTGGCAAAGGCAAAGCCACCATGACAGAGAGCAAATTAGTGGCTGCCAGAGGTTAAGAGTAGAGGAAAGGACTATAAATAGAAGGAAAATAACATAAGAGATTATAGGGGATGACTGAAGTATACTCTATGCTGATGGTGGTGGTTGTATCTAATGTACATGTAAAAAAGTCAATTTTACTTCATGTTAATTAAAAACATAAAGGGCCAGGGATTTAGCTCAGAGGTGTGCCTCACAAGCACAAGGTCCCGAATTCAATCCCCAGTACCAAAAAAATAAAAAATAAAAATAAGTAAATAAATGAACAATGCTTTGAATCCAACATGTCAGACAAGAACATTTCAAAAAAGGAATGAAAAATCAGAAAGAAAATAAACAAATATCAAACATTAAAAAGGATCGATAAAACTAAAGAACTAATTTTTTTTAAGAATTAAGTTTTTGAAAAGAACAGTAATCAAGTAAACTAGAGAAACTATTATTAAAAATCATGAATAGTTCAAATCAAGAAGAAAATGTTGACTCAAAATTAGTAATTCTATTAATATAAATCACCGTTAGCAATTTAACAGAAAAAGTATGTATTTATGCCATGAAACTATTATTAAAACCTAATACTACTCAATCTTAAACAAGAATCTCTCAAATAGACAGACTCTCGAACTTTATGAGAGTAACAACTCTTTTAGAGTCAGAAACACCACAAGGTTGCCCCAATCACCATGACAACTAAACACTGTAATAAAATTAGGACAAGCTAGAGGTATGGATAGTGGAAAGGCGATGTTATGGACTGAACCATGCTTCTCCCAAAATTCATATGCTGAAGCCCTAAACCCCAGTACATCAGAATGTTAATTTATTTAGAGATAAGGCCTTTAAGGAGGTAAATAAGTTTAAATGAGACTATTATAGAATGGACCCTAACGCAATATGACTGGTGTCTTTACAAGAAGACATTAGGACACAAAGACATCAGGGGCCTATGTACACAGAAGAAAACCATGTGAAAAGACAACAAAGAGGGAGGCCATTTGCAGGCCAAGGAGAGAGAAGTCTGGACAAATCAACCTTGCATGCACTTTGATCTTGGACTTCCATATTCCAGAACTGTGAGGAAATAAATTTCTGTTGTTAAAGCCATATAGTTTGTATTATTTTGTTATGGCAAACCCACCAAACTAATACAGGATGCACAGATCACTTACTTCAAGAACTCAAGACAGAGCTGGCGATTTAGCTCAGTGGTTCCTCCGCCTGACTCACAAGCGCAAGGTCCCAAGTTCGATCACCAGTACCAAAAAAAAAAAGCAAAAAGAAACTCAAGACAATTAACTGAAAACTAACAGAACTAAAAAGAGTACAGTAAGGTAGTCCAATACAGGATCAAAATACAAAAATCAAACACTTTCCTCCATCCTAGCAATAAGACAATTTTTAAAAATACATAAAAAGGTGTCACTTTAAATAGGAATCAAAATAAGATACTTAGGAATAAACTGAAGGAGAAATAAACCACAGAAGAATTATACATAAACACCTAAAGACATGGACCATGCTTTATGAAAGAAAGATAGGACAGCCTGTTTCATCACTGCTGATATATCCAAAAGGTAAAGCTAGAAATAATGTCAATGTTGTCCAGGGGTTGCAGTGGCTCAAAACCAATTTTGCCTAGCATGTTCTTTTTAAACAATTAGTGGCGGACTTTCTCACAACTACAGAGAAAGCCTTAATACATGAAGACATACAGAAAAAAGCTAAGAAGCCTGTAATAGTACCTCTCATCAATTAAGTTCTAGTGGGACAGAAAGCTGGGTGAGTTAATGGAGAAATTACAAAAAGAATTGCCCCTATTTTAAAAAAATAAAATGAATAATCCTAGGACTCTGGGAGGCTGAGGCAGGAGCATTATAAATTTGAGTCTGGCTTGGCCAATTTAGCATCTTACTGAGAACCTGTCTCAAAATAAAAAAGGGCTTGGAATATAGCTCAGTGTGAAATCCCTGGGTTCATGCCCCAATACTACAAAAGAGGTTACAGTGAGACAGGGAAGAGGAGAGGGGGGAAAGGGGGAGAAAAAAGTTAGAAGGGGGATAAGGGGGGGGGGAGAAGGAGAGAATGGGAGAGGGAAATGCAGAGAAGAGAGGGAGGAAGAAGAGAGAAGGGCTGGAGGTGTAGCTCAGTGGTAAAGCACTTTCCTAGCATGCCCAAGGCCCTAGGTTCAATCCTCAGCACCAAAGAAAAAAAGTAAAGATGAAGACTATATCCTGGATCAGATTTTAGTTCAATGAAACTCATACCTAAACAAATGCACTCAAAAATCCACACCCTGAAGGAGGAAGTCTGAGTCCAGGGTTTAAGGTTACAGAGGATCCATTGACTGGAATGCTAGATGGGCTTTAAGAAACACATGCATCTCATTATAGCAGAAAAGACTCTGGTGAAAGATGTCTACCTCCACAAATTAATCTATACCAAAAAATCCTAACAGAGCCAGATGTGGTGGCACATGCCTATAATTCCAGCACACTGGGAGACTAAAGCAGGCAGATGTCAAGTTTGAGCCCACTGTGAGCAACTTAACCCTGTATCAAAATAAAATTTTTTTTAAAAAGGGCTCACTACACCGATCAGGCCCTAGGCTCAATATCCAGGGAGGGAAAGAGGAAGGGAGGGAAGGAGGCAGGCAGAAAGAGGAAAAAAAGGAAAAATAGAATCGCTCATGGAATTTGACAAGTTGATTATAAAATTCATCTGGAATAGAAAAAGTTTGATACAGTAATAGTTTAGAAAGTTTGGAAAAGAACACATAAGGAAGCCTCTTTCTTTAAATTATCTTTCCAGTGTTAGTTAGACAAAGTAGGGCAGAGAAGAGGGAAGCAAAGGCTGAATGAGCTGTTTGAGAGGACTGATTAAACCAGGTCCAGATGTCATGGTTGTAGGTCAAGTGACTGGCTGCTGAAGGTACAGTGGGTGGCCAGGGGAACCTAGCATGTCTCAAATCACAGCTTAGCAGAGATGGTGGGCTTACTGAATGACTATCTGTGCGCTCTCATGTGCATGGCAAGTTCTACAGAAGGAATTTGCTCATATTGCCATAAGAATAGATGGTGATTTTATGGAACAGAATAATAATAATACAGAATACACAATGTATGCGCCCATCTGCTGAGCAATCTTTTAAATTATCTTATGTACATTTAATCTTCACAACAAATTATGAAGTAGGTAATTTACCATAGAGAGGTGCAGACAAGTTAACTCGCCATCCAAAATAACATAGCTACTAAGGCACAGAAGTGGAACTAGGATAGAAAAATAAATACACATAAATGGGAATTTAGTTTATGGTAAAGATAGGACTTTAAATCACAAGGCTATTGATGAACTAGTCAATAAATGCCATTGGGTAAATCACTATCCATGTGGGAAAAAAATAAAGTTAGAGTCCTTCCTCCCACAATTTACAAAACTTAACCCCAGATAAAGACCTAAAAATTATCTCCTATACACATTTTAGGCAAAAGAAATGAGAAGGAATTCTTAAATAAAACTTAAGATACAAAAATCTATAAAAATTAATAAAGATAACTATATAAAAAGTAAAATCTACTGAAACTAGAGCCCTATCTCTCATCCTATACTAAAACCAAAACAGATCAAAGATCTAGATATAAAAACAGAAACTTTGAAACTGTGATAAAAAGATGATAGTTAGTACCAAAAATAGATGGTAACATAGGGAAAAATATTCAAAGCCACAGGGACAGCCAAAAAATTCCTGAATAGGACTCCAGCAGCATAGGAAATAACATCAAGAATTAACAAATTGGATTACATTAAATTAAAAAGCTTTTGCACAGGAAAGAAAACAATGAAGAGATAGCTTACAGAATAGAAGAAAATCTTTGCTAGCTACTCTTCTGATGGAGGATTACTATACAGAATATATAAACAGCTTTAAAAAATTAACCCCCTTAAAAATAAATAAAAAATAGGCAAATTAAGTGAATAAGTTTCAAAAGAAGTATAAATGGTACACAAGTACATGAAAAAAATATTCAACATATTAGCCATTATGGAAATGCAATCAAAACTATTTTGAGCTGGGTGTAGTGGTGCACATCTATAATTATAGCATTCAGGTGGCTGAGGTGAGAGAACTGCAACAAGCTCGAGGCCAGCCTGGACTACATAGTGAGATCCTGTCTAAAAAACAAAACAAAATAAACAAAACTACTTTGAGATTCCACTTCACCCCAGTTAAAATGGCTATCATCAAGAAAACAAAAAACAATGAATTGTGGCAGGTGAGGAAGGGGGACTTTATATTGTTGGTTGAAATGCAAACTAGTACAGTACAACCACTACATAAATCACTACTGAGATTTCTCAAAAACTAAAAAAAAACAAAACAAAAAACCCAAACAAACAAACTAAAAACAGCAATACCATTTGATTCAGCTATATCAATCACTCCTGGGTATATTTCCATAAGAACTAAAGACATCATACTATAATGATACATGCATATCCATGTTTATAGCAAGACAATTCACAACAGCCAAGCAGTGGAAATTGCCTATAGATGCCCATCAACAGATAAATACAGAAAATGTGATATATATATAAATATTATACAGCCATAAAGAAGAATGAAATAATGTACTTTGCAGGAAAATGGATAGTACTGGAGACCATCACGTTAAGAGAAATAAGCCAGACTTAGAAATTTAAATATCACATTTTCTCTTATATGAGAAACCTAAAAAATAATCAATTACTATAATTAATTAAAGGATGATAGGAAAATAGAAGACTTCTGAAGATGGAGAAGGGAATCAGGGTATAGGATTAAAAATGATCAAGCTATGTTATATTCAGGGTCAGGGATTTAGCTCAGTGGTGCTGCGCCTGCCTTGCAAGCACAAGGTCCGGAGTTCAATCCACAGTACCAGAAAAAAAAAAAAAAAAACAACAAAGGAAAAACATTTGAGGTCAGGGATTTAGCTCAGAGGCACCACACCTGCCTCGAAAATGCAAGGTCCTAAGTTTGATCCCTAGTGCCAGAAAAAAGAAAAAAAAAAGATATGTTATATGCATGTATCAATTTCCTAAAATGAAACTCACTATTCTGATCTTCTACATGCTGAAAATATAAAATATTTTCCTATATATTAAAAGAGTTGAGAAAGAGCATTGTGGTAGGAAGGAACTAGCCTGTGCAAAGGTCTTGAGGCATGAATTGGTTGACAGTCAGAGTAGGAAGTGGGGAGAGATAAAAGAGAGAAAGATGGAAGGGAAGATAGTGACAGATAACAAAGAATCTTAATGACCACAGTTAAAAGACAGATTTTTAAATATAACTATAGGAAGCCACTAGAGTTTTTTGTTTTTTTTTTTAAATGTGATGTTATCAGCCAGATGTGGTGGAACACGCCTATAATCCCAGCACTCGCGAGGAATGCCGAAAATTTGATGTCAGCCTGGACTACAGTGAGTTCAAGGCCAGCCTGAACTACATAATGAGACCCTGTCTCAAAAAAAAAAGGGCTGGCACTGTGCCTGCCTCGCAAGCACAAAGCACAAAGTCCTGATTCGATCCCCGATAATAACAACAACAAAAAAAACAGAAAGAAAGAAAGCCATGCTATCCCTCATGCCATAAAGAAGTCACTTGACTGTAGTGCAAAGAACAGAATAGAATAGAAGTAAGTCAAGGAGACAGCCAGGAGGCTGAGATTTTTATGGCGAAGATGGGTAGCCCCAGAATTAGATTATCCTGCTCCTTACTTTTACCTTTCCTTCTTCTCCCCACTGAAGTTATATTACACAGAAGCCTGCATAGATGTGAGAAAAAAAACATATGATGTTCCTCTCTAACAAAAAAAATATTTTCAACATATCCAGAAATATAAAAATTTCAACAAATTTAGAATGTATAAAGAACTCCTACACATCAGTCAGAAAAAAAATTCCAAAAGAAAAATGAGTAAAGTATTAAATAGACATTTCACCAAGAAAAGGAATAAAGAGCCAAGAAACATATAAAACAAACTGAAACACTGCTGGTAAGGATATAGGGAAACAGGTATTTCTTATACACTGTTTATATACTGGTACTTTTGAAGGAGAATTTAGGATTGCCTATAACATTTATTTGTATATAACCTTCAACCCAGCAGTTCTATATCTACCCTAGAAAAATAGTAACTGGCACATGGATACAAAGATTATAAGGATTTTCACTGCAGCAATGTAAGAGAAAAAACTTCGAAATGTCAATCAGTAAATAGTTAAACATATGATCTATATAAATGCTACAACACAACAAGTAGATCTCCATATACCAATACTGAAAGGTGTCTAAGCAAGTTGCAATACCACACACAGTAAACAAAACCACCTTCATATATATCTACATGCATGCGAATACAACAAAAGTATACATCAAACTGGGCTCAGAGGGGGAAAAGTGCTAGTCATAAGGACTTCTTGCTTAATTTGGTTTGTTTTGATTTTGGTCAATGAACATTAATCTTATTTGTATATCTTTTGAAAATATTAAAATGAAAACCTACATTACAGTGACCAGCATCATACAAAGAAGTGCTTTATGTACTGGAGCACTCAATAAATCTTAATTTTAAAAAAGGATTTTTTGGGGGACTGAACTCAAGGCCTTTGCACTGAACTATATTCTCAGTCCTTCTTAGTTTTTATTTTGAGACAAGGTCTTGCTAAGTCACCCAAGCTAGAATCAAATTTGTGATCCTCCTGCTTTAGCCTCCCAGAGTGCTAAAAATATAAATGTGCACCACCATACCTGGCTATTTTAAGACTCATTTCTTATGGGCCGGGGATTTAGCTCAGTGGTTTCACCGCCTGCTACGCAAGCACAAGGACCCGAGTTTGATCCCGGTTCCAACAACAACAACAAAAAGACTCATTTCTTAAATGTAAAAAGCTCATTGAAAGGTCATTACAGTAGTCTCTTAGTATTGGTGGGGATCGGCTCAAAAAATCTTGTCCCCAGGGCCAGGGATTTAGCTCAGTGGTTCTGCTGCCTGCCTCGCAAGTGCCAGGTCCAGAGTTCAATGCCCGGTACCAAAAAAAAAAAAAAAAAAGCCTTGCCCCCAAACAGAATCTGCAGATGCTTAAGTCCCTTTTACACAGTATCTGCATACTTCAAATCAACTCTAGCTTGTTTGGAATACCTAATATAAATGCTATGTAAACAACTGTTACATTATTTAGGGGAAAACGACAAAGGCAAGTCTGTATATGTACAGTATAGATGTAATTATTTTCCAAATATTTTGTTCAATGGTTGGTTGAATCTATAAACATGGAACCCACAAATATGGAGAACTATATACCTTTGTAAAGGATGAGCTCACTAACACAGAACATAAACAACGCAAGTGGTGTAAGAAAGCAAAAGGGAAAAAAAAAAAAGAGTAGCCAGAATAGAAATTGAACAGTACCAAAAACAGATGATAGCTAATTATAAGAACTACCATTTTTTGAGGGCTTCCAATGAGCAAGACACTGGGTTAGGCACTCTGTGTAATCATAAACTCTAATTCTTGCATCAACCTGTGAGATATCCCCATTTTACAGAATAAGAAAACATGGCTCAGAGAAACTAAGGATCAAGCTTAAGGTCAGGCCTTTCCTCTCTATAGATAGCCTGTCTTCTCTCTTGGATTGAAATTGAAATTGGGGCTAAGGGGAGCCCTTCTGGCTAAACCCATGTGCTTAGCTGTCCTTACTATACTCTGCGTCCTTGAAGCATGCTCCCAAGCTGTCCTGTTCATCCAGACTGGCATTCTCCTCCTCCTCCTCGCTTTCGGTTCTCCAGTATGCTGGCCGCTTGATGGGCCGCTTCCCTGGGGTGCGCTGGGAAGCAGGACTGCTAGACACTGTGCCCAGCCCACTGCTGGAGCTCCCACTGCTTCGGTCCTGCCCCCCGGTCCACCAGGCCTGCAGGCTGGAGGCAGCCGGAGAAGACGATGAGGACTGCAGGTTGGCCATACACAGCATGCCCTGGATGGCTTCCTGAGTGCTGGGGGAGGCGGGGGCCTCGCTGCAAGGGACAGAGGAGAAATACTGAGGGAGTTTCTCTAGTTGTCAGAAGAAATCAGTCATCAGAATAGAAAGATGGGACAAAAGGTCTGGGGATCAAGGTGGGAGAAAGGAGAGAACCACCCAAGGTGAAAAACTAGAAATCAAGCTAAAGGATCAAGACAGTATCAAAGATTGTTTTCATGAAAAGCCAGTCCTTAAGAAGCCTCATGTCTCTTCATAGACAGCAGGCAAAATGGTAAAAGAGGGGGACACTCCTCTTTTACTGTTCACCCATACTACAATCTTTCCTTTTATTTTTCAAATTCTGTTACTCTTCCAGCCCCTCTTCCAACTTTCAAAGCACCTAAAATTGATTCCCCATTGAGGACTATACATCTGTCCTTTCACTGTTAGATCTCAAGTTCCTCAGAACAGGTTTCATATTTATTTTTGTTCCTTCAACCCAAATGCCGTGGATAATTCTTTGTCCACTTAATGGTTCTCTCTCTCTCTCTCTCTCTCTCTCTCTCTCTCTCTCTCTCTCTCTCTCTCTATATATATATATATATATATATGCACGCGCGCACACACACACACATATGCTGATTGGCTCAACTAACCTCTGGTCAGGGCAGGGGGGTACTGTCTAGAAACCTGGAGAGGGGAGATCAAAGCCAATACTCACCTGAGAGCAGCATAGTCAGGTCCCCCCACCTGCCTGCTGGCCTTGAGTAGATCAAGAATTCCACCAGCTCCACTTCCATTCCCAAGCTTGCCTTCAACCCCTTCCACCATGTCTTCATCTGTTGTATAGTCTTCCTGTTGGGGAAAGAGCATATCACCTCAACTGTTCCAGGCTAGTTTGGGAAGGCCCCAGTACAAGGATGAGTTTGACTTCTAATATCTTTTGAGCACCAAGTATAGAACAAGCACTAAGCAGAGCAGATTAGTCATTCTATCATCTTACTTTCCATGGCTTTTTTTTTTGTACTGAGAACTGAACCCAGGGTCTCCACACTGAACTACATCTCCAGTCCCCACTCTATTTTTTTTGAGACAGGGTCTCATTAAGTTGCTGCTAAATTGCCCACACTGGACTCAAACTTGCAATCTTCCAGCCTCAGCCTCCCAGAATACTGCAATTACAGGCATGTGCCAACATGCCCAGCTTCCATGGCATCTTTCTGAAGCACTATAACTCCTATTTTACAGATAAGGAAACTAAGACTCAATGAAGTAAAATAGTTTGTGCAAAGTTATATTAAATATTTCAAACCGTGTTGAGTCTTTTTGCTATAGCACACTGCCTTTTATTTTACTCTGTATTAAAGTATTTTTTAACTATTTAACTAAACTGTAATCTCCATTATATGCTGAGTAGCACTTAGCATACAATCTTTTACTTAATAAATATTTGAATTCAATGCATAGGATGTCTTTACAGCGTCCTCAACCAGAATGACAATATTTCTTCTGTCTCCATGACCAGAATGAACAGAAGACCAGATGGAGGGTAGTCGCATACCTCAATATCAAACTCAACTTCTCCTGGTTCGCGAACTCGATTAGGATCAGAACAAGGTTTTGCACGGGGCAACTTCCGGGAAAATTCTAAAAAACAATGGAATATACTTATTATGAAGCCAAGATCAGCATCTGAGTCAAACACCCAGAGGAAAGAAAATAAGATTATAATTTTCTTGGAAGTAATGACCACAAGGAAAAATAAAGAACAGACAGACACACACTTGGTCTTATTATCAGGGCCGCCTTCTCCTTTCCCAATCTCTCATCAATCTGTAGCTCATCATCTGAATCCAAGTCAAATTCATCTTCCATCACTTGTTCTGCCACCAGCCTCGCCTTCTCTGCCTTCTTTGCAATTTTGGCCCTCCGAGATTTGGATAAGCTCTTTATCCTCTTTGTACTGGAGAAAAAGGGGGGAAAAAACCATAAAAACAGTCATGTCCAATACTAAGAGGGCTAGAGGTGTCGCTCAATGGTAAAATATGTAGTTGGCATATACAAGGACCTGGGTTTAACCTCCAGCACCACAAAAGAACAACAAATTAAGATGGCATGAGTGAGATCATGTGGTCTTTTTTGTTTTGTGTTTGGCTTGTTCACTTAGCATAATGTCCTCTGGGTGTATTCATGTTGTCACAAATGTCAGGATGGTTTTGATTTGCATTTCCCTAATGAGTGATGATGTTGAGGATCTTTTTGTGTGATTATGGACTTTTGTGTATTAAATGTGGAGAGATGCCTATTTGAATCTTTTGCTTGCTTTTAAAATGACTTTGTGTGTGGGGGTACTAGGTATTACATCCAGGGCCTTCATACTGAGCTATATCCCTAGTTCCCTCTTTTTATTTTATAGATAGGGTCTCACTAAGTTGCTAAGTTGCTTAGACTGTGTCTGAATTTGTGATCCTCCTGCAAAAAACACATACGCACACACAAAATAAGATACTAGAATGGCTACAATAAAAAGGCCAATAATAATAAAATGTTAGACCTGTAATCCCAGCACTCTGAGAGGTTAAGGAAGAAGGATCCAAGTTTGAGCTACTAGCCTGAGCAATTTAGCAAGACCTGGTCTCAAAAATTTAAAAAAGAGCTAGGGATGTAGTTCAGTGCATAGGCCCTGGGCTCAATGATTCAATCCCTAGTACCACAAAAAAAAGGTGCAGAAATTCATGATTGCTGGTAGAAAAGTAAAATGGTACAGACACTATGGAATATTGTTTGGCAGTTTCTTAAAAAGCTAAACAAAGAGTTACCATATGGCCTGATAATTTTACTCCTAGGTAAGAAACAAAAACATATTCACACAAAAACTTGAACATGAATACTCAGAACATCATTATCTAGAATAACCCAAAAGTAGACTATCAACCAGTGAATAGATATACAAAATGTGGTATATGTATATCCATACAATGAAATACCATTCAACAATAAAAAGGATCCAAGCTGGGCATGATGGCACACACTTATAATCTTAACAGTTCGAAGGCTGAGGCAGAAAGATTGTCGAGAGTTCAAGACCACCCTAGGCTACATAGTGAGTTCAAGGCCAGCCTAAATCCACATTAAAAAAAAACAAAATAAAAAAGAACTAATGACACGTTACATCATGGATGAATCTCACAAACATTATGCCCTAAATGAAAGAAGCCAGACACAAAAGGCCACATATTATATAACTCCATTTGTTTAAAATGTCCACATAAAGCAAGTCTATAGGGGCAGAAAGCAGATGAGTGGTTGTGAGCCTGAGATGAAAATGAGTGCAAATGGACATAAGGGATCTTTTTTTGAGGTAAAAGAAATGTTTTAAAATCAGATTGTGATGATGACTGTATAAGTCTTTAATTTACTAAAATTCATTTAACTGTACACTTGAAACTGGTTAATTTTGTTCTACATAAATTATACTTCAAAAGATGTCACTCATAACTGGAATCTAAAACAGCTGATTTCATACAAATTGAGGGCAGAACACTGCTTACCAGAGACTGGGAAGAATAGTAAGAAGAGGGAGGAGAAAGGCCAATCAAAGGGTAAAATGCTACTGTTTCACAGAAAGAATAAGTTCTGCTGTTCTATAGCATAGCAGGGTGAATACAACAATAATGCATATCTCATGACAGAGGACAGAAATTTGATCACAACAAAGAAATAATTACTATGAGTGAATCACAACCCAATATGCTATGAATTGAAATATTACATGGTAACTCATAAGTATGTATAAATATTATGTATAAAATATATATATATATATAAAACACACACACACATACAAAAAGGAAATGAAAAAACTCAATGGTGGCTTAGACAATTCTGTTATACATGGTAAACAATATGAAATAAAAATGAACAAGTGGATTGGGGGTTATGGCTCAGTGGCAGAACAATTGCCTAGCCTGCCAAGGCCCTGGGTTCAATCCCCAGCACCACAAAAAAACAACAAAATAACCCAATAAACTTAAAACAGTAAAAAGGCTTTCTATTAAAAAAAAAAAGTTTCTGGTAAATCAGTACATTCGCACATTCAGCAAATAGTTTTGTTGAAATGTCTTTCAGTGAATTGGCTATTATTCAATTGGCCTGTTTTCTAATGTCATACAATTGTTAAGAGGATTAAAAGAGCTAATGCAGAGCCAGAAACATGGCAAGTGCCCAATGGCAATTAAATTATCTATTGTCACCTGAGCAAAATGGGTGTAATAGTACTTACCCTGAGGATTGTTATGAGCACTAAATAACATGTAAATAGCTAAGACAGAGGTGGACACATAGTAGATGCTTAATAAATGATACAACTCATGCTCAGATCTTTTTTATTAATTTCTAACTACAAAAACTTTCAAAAATATAAAAATATGTATAACTTTCATGCATCTATCATACAGCTAAGTTTCAGCAATTATGAACATACAGCCATTTTTGTTTCATCTACACCTCACTCCCCACAAAACACTGAAAGCCCAGACATACTATCATATTGTGTATAAATACTTCTATACATTGACCCTCTCAATTCACTGAACAGCAGCTTCTGGAAGTTACAACAGGTAACAGAATCAGTGAGAAAAAGGTGACAGAGGAGGGATATATCTTGCTGTATCCTCAATAACCATTATAAGATGGACTCAGGATACTCATTCTCAATTTTTTTCTCTCCAGGAGACTAACCAACAGTGCTAGACAAAAGCAATGTTCAGTATTCTCCTTAATCCTACTCTTTAGTAACGGGATTCTTGAATCCAAAGCATAACTCTTGCTTTCAGAATTTGCCTTATTCTCCCTATTCCCTTATTTTCTAGCTAGAAGGACCTATTACATTCTTCCTTATATCCAAAGAGAACATTTTTCTACAAAGAGGCTGTTATTAAGGTATGCTTGTTGTTTGTGTTCCTACATTGCTCATACTCTGTACTTGGCTCTTGATTGCTCCTATCTAGTGATCTGAGGATCTAGATAATAGCCCTTACTTCCCTCCCCTGCCTCTGCTTCCATAATACTTCATGATTTATTGATTACATACTTAGTTTCTGGCTATACCCATATTATCACATTTCATCCCCATTTTCATCATCAGGGTAAGAGCAACCATTTATTAAATAAGCATTTATTATGCGCCAGGACCTATGATAAGAATATTTACATACATAATCTCACTTAATCCTTTTAACAATTCTAAGGTAAGTTTCATCTAAAGAGTAGACATAATGAGGCACTAAGGTGCAGAAGGGTTACTTAATTGGTCAAGGCCACACAGTGAATGTTTCAGATTTGGAATTCCAACTTGGGTCTGGCTGATTACCAAGATGATGATTTTATTGTGAACAGGTTTTCTTCTTTTAGAAAATGTTCACTGAAGATTATTTTAAAACCAGTATGGTGACACACACCTGTAATACCAGCATGTGGGTGGCTGAAACAAGAGGATTATGAATTCAAGGCTAGTATGGGCTAGATAACAAGTCTGAAACCAGCCTGAACTACACAGACCTCATCTCTCCCCTGCCAAAAAAAAGATTTTGGAGGGAAGGGGAAGGGAAGAAAGGCAAAAGGAAAAAGGAGACTAGAAGGAAAAAAATGGAAACAAAGCTTTTGGAAATAAAGAAGGGAAGAAGGGTTGAAGGGAGGGGAGAGGAATGGGGAAAAAGAAGAAGAATCAAGATATATCATGTACAGGTACAAATTCCCTACAATGAATGTGATCATTATGTACATAAAAAGTGTACCAATAAAATTAATTTTTGAAAAAGTAAGGCTGAGCACAGCAGCACATGACTGTTGTCCCAGGACTCAGGAGGCTAAGATGAAGGATCACTGGAGCTCAAGTGTTTGAGACCGGTATGGGCAACATAATGAAACCTTACCAGAATGCTGTGGCATATTTTAAAATGATTCCTTTGGGCTGGAAATATAGCTCAATGGTAGAGCCCTTGCGTGGCATGTGCAAGACCTTAGATTTAATCCCTAACATCTCAAAAAGAGAAATAAAGAAAAGTAGTACATGTTTATTGTACATGTGACAAATACTACTGAAGTGAAAAATTTCCTTCCCACCTCCCCATCCACCTTGCCAGAGATAACCACTGTTAAAAATTTGGTGTAACAAGCATAAAATATAAAATGAGTATATTTATTTGCTTGAATACATTTATCTCTGGAAGAAAAACATGGGCACTCGTTGTCCATGGGGAGGAAAACAAAGGAAGAGAGATGGGAACAGGATTTTTCACTGTGTGTTCTTTAACATTTTTTGAATTTTAAACCTTGCAGATTGAATTTTAATCTTCTTTTTAAAAATCAAATATTAGAACTCCAAGTGCAGAGGACAAGGCTTCTGGGTCAACAGGTCAGAGCTCCCAGTGCAGAGTAGGAGCGTTCTGGGCCAACCTACAACTGCTCCCAGCACAGAGGAGGCTTCCGGGTCAACGGGCTACAGCTCCCACCACAGAAGAGGAGGCTTCCGGGTGAACATCCACGGCTCCCAGTGCAGAGTAAGAGGCTTCCGGGTCAACCTACAACCGCTCACAGCACAGAGAAGGAGAACCGAGCAGACACAAGCAGCACACACACACACACACACACACACAAACCCTGTCAAAATAAGAAGATAAGGAAACAAGCCTCAGAAACACACTTCCAGATCACCTACAGCAACCCCACAGGGAAACGAGACAGAACACTCTGATACTCAACTACCTGGACTCCCTGAACTAGTAAGGAAAGAGGAAAAAATGAAATCAGAAATAAATTCTCACTTAACAGCAGAGATTGTGTCCATAGTGCAAGACATGATTAATAAATCTAGAGAGGACACAGATAAAAAAATGGAAGAACTGAGGAACATGAGGGATCCCAACATAGGAAACAAATGGAGTCCATAAAACAGAAGCAAACAGATTTCCAGGAGATTAAAAACTCCACTGAAAGTTTATGCAGCAGAATGAGCCAATGTGAGGACAGAATTTCAGATACAGAAGATTGCAATTACTGACCAGGAAAAGAAAAATTGCTTTAAGATTGTAAGGGACCACGGGAAATCAATCCAGCAGCTGCTAGACAATGCAAA
Source organism: Heterocephalus glaber (assembly GCF_000247695.1). The sequence goes on from NW_004624909.1 coordinate 1,565,387, forward strand.
GAAGAATAACATCAGACTCATTGGAGTCAATGAAGAAAGAGGAGAGAGTGCAGATGACATAAAAAAAATGTTCACAGAAGTGATGGCAGAAAACTTCCCAAGCAGGGGAAAAGAACTTCACATACATATAAGTGAGGCATACAGGACTCTAACTAGCCTTGATAAAAAAAAAATCTACACATAGGCATATAATTGTTAAGATTCCAGAAACCCAACAGAAGAACAAAGTTCTATAAGCAGTTAGAGAAAAGAAACAAATCACATACAAAGGAAAGACCATCAGAATCACAGCAGACTTCTCAATGCAAACCGTCAAGGTAAGAAGAGCTTGCAGTGACCTATTGCAAGCCCAAAGGAAAACAGCCTGGAATTCAAATTGATATACGATGCAAAACTATCTTTCAAAATTGATGGAGAAATAAGATACTTTCGGGACAAGGAGCATCTTAGGAACTTCGTGAATACCAAACCACCACTCCAAAAATTTTTAGACAAAATCCTAGGAAAAGACAATGAGGATCACAACCCCAGGAAACCCAGCAGAATAAATCCACTGTGTACGAAAAGAAATTAAAAGCGAAGAGGGAGAATCCAACAAAAAGGAAAAGTCATGACAATGATAGGTCAATACTTATCAGTTATCACCATCAATGTTAATGGTCTCAACTCAAGAATCAAAATAAACAGACTGGCAGAATGGGTCAAGAAGCAAAATCCAACAATATGCGGCATACAAGAAAAACACTTACCTCAAAAAGAAACTCATGGACTGAAAGTTAAAGGGTGGAAAACAATACTCCATGCAACGGGAACCGGAAAAAAAGCAAGAGTAGCTATCCTCTTTGCAGATTAAGTGGATTTCCAACCAACAATAATTAAGAGAGACAAAGAAGGACACTATATCCTTGCAAAGGGAACAATCCAACAGGAAGAGATGAAAATCATAAATATCTATGCACCAAACACTAGTACACCCAACTATATATATAAAACAAATACTAATGGACATGAAAAATCATATAAGCACTAATACAATAATAGTGAGGAACCTCAATACCCAACTGTCAAAAATAGATAGGTCACCTACACAAAAAACAAGCAAAGAAATACTAGAACGCAATCAAACTCTTGAAAAAATGAACTTTACAGGTGTTTACAGAGTGTTCCACCCCACAAAATCAGAATACACATTCTTCTCAGCTGCACATGGGTCATTCTCCAAAATAGACCACAAACTCACTCACAGACATTTTTCAATAAGTGGAAAGGAACTGAAGTTATCCCCTGTATATTACCAGACGACAGTGTGATGAAATTGGAGATCAATAGCAAAAGAAACCACAAAAATTTCATAAACACATGGAAACTGAACAATAACCAATGGGTCACAGAGGAAATTAAACAAGAAATTAAACAATTCCTTCAATTAAATGACAAAGACAGTACAACATATCAGAACCTATGGGACACAATGAAAGCAGTCTTAGGAGGGAAATTCATAGAAGTGAATACACATATTAGGAAAACAGAGCGACCCCAATTAAGCAACCAGGTGGTGAACCCTAAGCTTCTACAAAAATAAAAGCAGGACAAACCCAAAGCTCATACAAGGGAGGAAATTATAAAGATCAGAGCAGAAATCAATGCAATGGAGACTAAGACATCGATACAAAAACTTAATGAAGCCAATAGTTGGTTCTTCAAAACAATTAACAAAATTGACAAACCCTTACCCAACCTTATCAGAAAAATGAAAACAAAGGCCCAAATCCATGCAATTAGGAATGAAAAGGGTGAAATTACAACAGACCCAGCAGAAATCCAGAGGATCATCAATACCTACTTCCATGACCTATACGCCAATAAGATGGAAAACATAGAAGAAATGGACAGATTCCTAGATATGTATGAATTAGCAAGCTTGAACAAAGACCTAAAAATTCTAAACAACCCAGTATCGATCAATGATATTAAGAGCCCGGTGCAGACAGGCAGGTCTGTGCACGCCCTACCGAGGTCCTGAGTCACGTGGAAGACGCCGAATCACCCCGCTGCAGACAGGCAGGTCTGCCCACACCCTGCCGAGGTCCCCAGTCAAGCACGCCGAATCAGCCCACTGCAGACAGGCAGGTCTGTGCACGCCCTACCGAGGTCCTGAGTCACGCGGAAAACACGGAATCACCCCACTG